>OY997588.1:13226447-13448105 GCA_963921825.1 Erodium maritimum | reverse complement strand
ATCTCAACAATCTCATTAGGGAGCATTCCAGCTTTAGCACTGGACTCTTTATGTGTTTCAACTTCTTCTATTACATCTTCAACCTTTTCGGTTCCTTTAGAAAGTCGGGGTGTTATGTTTTGGGCCCATTTCTTGCGGCGTTCCTTTCCTTCACGTGCAATCCTATGAAAAGGAGAGTGCATCAAAATATGTAAATTAATGTTCATGAAAATAATGCATTCGGTAACAAAAACTAAAACATGTTAAACATACAAACTCATAAATGCCACAGCAAGATAGCTGATAACTGCATAACCAAAACTATGATTCAGAAGAAAACTGTGGTATACGGTTACAGATATACTGTAAGGATACTATATTAGCATGTAATATTTAATATCTTATGTATGAGAGCGTGAGTCTTTGAAAGCAGCCCTCCCAAGGTGGTACCTCTATCTCACCATATGGTACAAGCAAAAACAGCCCAGTCATCCCACAAACAAAATGACAAGAATCTCCTGGAAGAATAATTGTTGCTTATTTTATCCATATTTTAACTCTTTCATTCAGGCTCATGTCTGCAATAGTTAACCTATCCTTGTCTTGGAAAGCCTAAATGGTAAGAAATTATCTCAGATATGAAAGGATTCTTCAAGGCTCTTAAAACCTGCTAGCTAGGAGATGAATCCCACGTTGAGAACATTCACGGACAACTTTAATGTTTAGACAAACAAGAAGTTTCTATTTTTTTCCGATTAGCAATTATAACTTATCAAGGAAATAAGTCAATAACAAGGTGGAATAAAGCAACTTCAAAGAGAGCAAACCAAAGCAGACAAAAGAAAAGGGATCCCATGGATCATGAAAAATGAGAATTAAGTGTCAGGATTCAAGATCCAGAGATAGGGAAAAAGGGTCGATAAGGGACAATTATATGAGAATAACCCTCCCCCAAAATGATAAAATAATTACATCATTGCACAAAAATAATACAACACAAGTCAGTCTAAGATCATAATATTACAAGACCAATAAGAAAAAACATGATTGTACAACAACAACAACAACAACAACAACAAGGGAGAACTCCAAGAAACCACTATCATACGACTTCCTAGTACAAGAAATCTTGTATGACAATTTTGTCGTTCAAAAAACATGGTTGCAACTAATATTTACCAAAAACCATAATTTTCTGTCAAATATCACACGACGAGTTAACGGAGCAAGTCAAATGACACAAATACCCTCACTTTCTGTCAAATGTCATACGAGATTTCTTGTACTAGGAAGTCGTATGATAGTTGTTTCTTAGAGTTTTCCCGAGATGAAAAGGACTACGTTTCATGTTTCACTAATGGTCAGTGTGATATTTGACAGAAAATTATGGTTTTTGGTAAATATTAGTCGCAACCATGTTGAACGACAAAATTGTCATACGAGATTTCTTGTACTAGGAAGTCGTATGATAGTTGTTTCTTGTAGTTTTCCCCAACAACAACCAGTACCTATATACTATACTTTTCACTACCAAAATACTCTAATTGTCCCTTATCTACCTCATCAGTTTGCAATTTCTGTCATACCCAAATTGTATACAACTATACTGTATTAAATTTCAAACAAAATGGCTTATTTCCTGTATGTTCAAGCAGCATCTCAGCAATCGATACAAAACCAAAATAAACAAAAAAGTTGTTACCTTTAAGCAACAGATAGATAGAACATACCTGGCCTTGTTCTCCTTCTGAACTCTTCTTATCTCTTCGTCTTGCTGAACTCCCTGTAAACATGAAAAAAATAATACGCATTAGCAACGCGAATGCTCCGGTTGATTCCTCACGCGAATAAAAATGAAGTGAATGAGAAAGGAACAAGCAAAACCTGCTCCGCGGTGAACTCCTCCGGAACGTCGGAGTCAAAATCATCTCCTTCCGACATCTCCTGCTAAACCCTTTCTTGGTCGCTTCTCACGATTTCAGCTCAAACTAGGGTTCAAGCCAACTTTGTGCTGCTACTCAAATGGCTTCCGAGGTTTTGCTTAATTTTGCATTGTCGTATAATTGGTTAATGGGCCGGCCCAATCAAAATACTATCAAACCCGTATAACCAATCCAGCCCAACAATTAGGTGCTCTATATATTAAGAAAATAACATGTCACCTATTCCGTTTTGATAATCACTCTTGACATTTAAAAATCATATTATGTCGCTCTTTAACAGAACCAATATACTAATATATGTATCAGAACCTAAGGGTTTTGTCCCGTCGGATAATCTGCAATCTGAACAACAACCTCCGGTCCTCACTGAGTCAGAGTTTTTCTAGTCGGGGTATCGGCAAATTGAGATGCAGCTTCGCCGGTGTGAGCAGGCACAGTCTCTGGTCTTACTAAAATTGCGGCTGCCCTATGCTGAGTCGGGAGAGCAACGTTGCGACCCCACGACACATTGGAGCCCCGTCAGATCTGTTCGGAGCCTAGGGACGAGGAGGATCCACAGACGGAGGTGTTACAGCCTCCTTTGGAAGAATGAGAAGACCCGGCGGGGGTGGGGGGGTCCGACTACGGACTATACCCACAGAACCGGGACTGTCGGTGCTGGGAAGTCTCGGGAAAGCCGCAATCAGAGCACTCGTTTCAAGTTTGCTTTTATGTTTTTTTATTTCTTTAGTTTGGGTTGGTTAGTTCCTTTCGTTTGTTGGAATATTTATCTTATTTTTTGTATTTTTGAAATGTCGGTAAGGGGAACTCCTGAGTTAAGATCTACGAACACAAGCAGACTATTTCTACGGATCCATGAGCGTCTGGTGGACTACGGTCGATCGGGACAAATATTGGAATTCTGGGCTGTTACGTCCTACCTTGTATGGTTTACGTTTCACAGTAATACAATGCCCCAATTACTTGTTTCAAAAAAAATATCAATATATAGTTTGTTTTTTTAATAAAAAATCAATCTTATTAATCAGATATGATGTTTTAATTTTTTGTATCTTAGTTTTAACAAATATTTTAATCTTTCTTTTTAGTTTTTTATTTTAATTCGTTTACTTTACATCAATAACTGTAATTCATACAAATTTATATGTCATTGTAAACTCTAATCCCATCGTCTTCTATTTTCTAAGTGAGAAACATGATTTTCATCTCTTTTCAAGTGCATAAAGACTGTTAATTGTCGGTTATTAAGATCAAAAGCCGACCACAAGCTTCTTTGTCCTTCATCTTCCCCGTCAACATTCTCCTGCTTCTCTCTGTTCTTAATGTATCAGTACCGTTGTCTATCAGTACTCCATGTTATTTTTTTTTTTGATAGGCTAAAGATTTTATTCAGCATTCGTTCTGTAAGTGGATAGAACGAAGCGAAAGAAATGACCCCAAAACAAGGCCAATTCTCTAGACCAAAACAGCTACGAAAGCTATATAACAGTTCAAAACATAATAGTAAAAACAAACACAACCAAACTAAGCAGAAAATAAGACCAAAAAGATAACAGAAGAAACATCAAGCAATCCTTCTTCGCTGCTGCCTCCTGCCACTCCACAAGCACTAAGACGGGTCTCTAACCCAATCCTCAAAAGTCACCCCTAGGCGTAAAGAGTCTAAATTCCAACACACCCCAAAAGAATGAGCCTGAACCTTCGCCAGCACCCCAACCTCACTGTCCATGGTCTGATTAAACACTTCATTGTTACGAATAACCCAAATAGACCATAATGTCACATAAGCAGCTCGAACCCAACCAGACCACCACTACCTCGACCCCAACCCCTTCCACCAAAGTAAAACATCCCCAAAACTTCGCGACATAGGACCACACACCTTCCACCATAAAAACACCTTACTCCAAATCTTCCAAGAAAACTCACAATGTAATAAAAACATGATCAACAGATTCAAAAAATAGCATGCAGAAAGGACATAACATACTATTCAAAGATATCTGCAAACCTCTGGTCTCCAATAACTCTTTGGTGGGAAGAGCGCTATGAGCTGCCAGCCACACGAACACACAGAACTTCGGCGGGACATTCTTCACCCACATAATCGATGCCCATTCCACTGAAGATACTCCCCCCTATGGGCCCTGACAAGCAACGATAGGCATAGGAGACCGAGAATCCCTTAACATGCTTCTCCCAAATGATACAATCCTCCATATCCGGTCTCAACACCGCTCCATCCAACAAACCCATCAAAACCAAGGCCTCCTCTTCTTCCCAAGGGTCAAGCTCACGCAGGTAACCAACTCTCCAAACTTCCGAGAGCCAGAAGAAATGCACTTTCTCGAACTTTGCTGTAACCAACGAATATAGATTTGGAAAACGATAATGCAACTAGGAGGATCATACCCACACATCGTCCCAAAAAGATATCCGGTCGCCCTTCCCCAACCTCCAATGAACACTCTGATTCCCAAAAAGTGCCTCAAAACTAGGATCAGATGCCAAATAAATAATATGACTGACCAAGAACGAGGACCCCGGCTTATCAACCTTAAGAAGGTCCCAATCAGAGACGTCCCAACCAAAAAGTGCACATATAACCTTTTTCCAAAGGGAGTCAGAATCACAAGCGAACCTCCACCACCACTTGGCCAATAAACTGGCATTCATAGCCCCCCAATCTCCTAATACCGAGTCCACCTTCCTCCTTGGATTGACACACCACACTCCAGCGAACCTTGCAGAACATCTTTCCTGTAAAAGGGTTAGTCCACAAAAACCTCATATGCCAAGCTTCTAAAACAGCAATCACCTTTTTGGGGGCTTTCAACAGTGACATAAAGAACAAAGGAATACCGATAAGGTTGATTTAATTAAAACAATGCGACTTGCCATGTTCAGGTTCTTGAGCTTCCACAAACCAAGGGCTTTTTTAAACTTCTCCACCACCGGGTCCCAAGCCGAAATCCTCCTCGGATTCACGCCCAACCAAAATCCCAAATATTTCATAGGTAGCGACCCCACCTGACAACCCAAGGCATGGGCCACCTCTTCCTCCAAACAAACTCTCTCATTCAAAACCACAGCAGTTGACTTAGAATACTGTGAAGACCGTCTTGTTAAAAAGTTTTATTTTATTTGGTTTTGTTCGATCGATGTCGTCGAGGTTGAGAAGTGGGTCGGTTTTTGGTAGCGGGAAGGTTGAAATTCGTTTTAATTTCTTAATTTGTAAAAAAAAAATGGTTTAGGGCCGGCCCGAGCAGATCAGGCCAGACCCGACCAGCAACCCAGCCAGGCCAGGCCGCCCGCCATCCTTTCCCTTGGGTCGTGGGACGCGAGCCCACCTGAGGCCCAAAACCTCTGTCTTGAGCCCGCTTAGCCGAGCCTAGTACACGACCTCGCTATAAAAGCCTGGGTTTCGTTCTGAAACCCTAATGGCCGCCTCCCTCATTCTCGAACCCGTTTTCCTCTCTTCCTCTCAATCCCGACTTCACTTCCCTCTTCCCCTTCGAACAGCACACCTCACGCCACCGTCTCCGTTCAACCCACGCCAGTCGCCGACGTTCTTGCTTCTCCGTTCAAACGCAGCGCCATCCTCATCCCCGAGTTTCACTCCACCTCACCTTCCTCCTTCTCTCCACCCGTGCGTAGCCCGAGCCCCCCGTCACCGTTCGCATCCAGAGGCGAGGTGAGCTCGCCGGCGCGCTCACAGATCTGAGACCCTCCGTCCGGATCTGAGGCGGAATCCCCGCCGTGCTCCGCCACCGCGCCCGACACCAACGATCCTTCCTCCACCTTCTTTTTACCCACGGTGAGACTCTCAAAACCGCGAAGTTGGGTCGCCGGCACTTCCGCCGGTGACCAGTCGGTTCTCGGACCCGAAACTCCCTTTTCCTTCTTTTATTTTTCTCGAACTCGGTGGTTCAATCGAAACTGAATCAAATTGATTTCTGAAATAAATAAAAAAATTGAAAAGAAAAGAAATGATTTTAAAACAAAAATCAGATTTATTTAAAAAGGGTTAAGATCAGTTTAGATCGAAAGAACCGTAATTTTGGGCGTGTTGAAACGAATTTGGAACAGAACTGTTAAAGAAAGTAATTTTCAAAAGGAAAGTAAAATAAAACCTAATTTAAATAAAAAGGGGGTTATAAGTCAGATTTGTTTTAAACTGGACTTCGGATCGAATCTGGGAACTGTAAAACGTCGTTTAAACTGGACGCCTAATCGAACCTAGAACGGGACAAAAAGCGGAACGATGAATCGTACCTCGAGAATCGTGCATCGGGATCCGTACCTCGGAAAACATGCATCGGGTTCTGAGTTCGGTGCGCGGGTACTTAAACCCGATTCGTCGTAATCCCGCTTTTAGCATGCTCGAGTCTAAAAGGCAACTTTTGAACTTAAATCGAAACCGTCGTAACCTTTTTAAATTAAGTTGTGAAACCGGGTTTAATTGTAGCTTTCTGTGTAAGGTAGATTCCAGCTATGATCAAAGAGAAGACCGGAGGTAGCGAGCCAGGACGTCAGCAGCTAGGAGTCGTAGCTGTTGGTTCGTCTTGAGGTTGGGAAGTAGCGGATACCGGTTTAATTGCGGAAAGTTACTAGTATACATGCTAGGATTAATAAAAATGGAAAGAACGTTTATATCAGATAATAACCGGAAGAGTCGTAGTAACATGTAGGAAGATATTCATTAGTTAACTGTTTTTATCTGCTTTCAATACTTGGGAAATTGTCGTGCTGGTAGATCGACCATATCGAGCCGTAGGTTGTGTGTTGTTTTGGAATTGCCTGTTATTGGTTGAGATGCTTGTCGTGTGAGTCAGTGTCGTTAGGTTTAATAGACAAGATTAATATATTCGTTGAGCAGGTTGTTGTTATGTATGGGCGAATGTGTCGTGGTTGTATTGATCTGAACCCTTGGTTGTGTGATGGTCGGGTGAGTGATAGACCGACGTGACTGGTTGTGGTAAGATTGTTGGGCTTGGTAAGTCATGCTTAATTATGACATTTGTAATATTATCGTGATGTGTGTCCGGGAGTTGTTTCCGGTATGGTACCTATGACCGATGGGGTACGCCGGTGTAGGGTAGTACCTAGGCCGACGGTGTGGTCCCATGTACACGCGGTCCCCCGGGTAGTGGTTCCGGTACGATAGCTTGCATCGAGGGGGTAATCCGATGTGGGACGTCTAGGCCGACGGTTACGTGTACTATGCTTTGCCCGAAGGAGTTCCGAGAAAGTTGTTTCACCTATCCTTTGCCCGAATGAGTTCTGGGAAAGAGGTCTAGGCCGATGGAGATTCCGGTATGACTATTTGAGATTTGCGCCCCGGTTGTTTGACGAGAAGATATATAGGCCGACGATGTGTGTTTCGGTACGATATGAGGGTGTCGGGCTGTGGACAGCCGACCGAGTAGGGGACTGCGGTACGGGACGTGTTTGTGCTTTTACAGTTTACTTTATGTTGATGACTTGTTATTTGGTGTGCTGGTTGTTGTTTGTGCTGTTTGGGTGATTGTGGTTGTAAGTGTGGTTCGGTCTCGAGTTGAGGTTTGTGGTTACGAGTTCCGTTGGAAATTAGTTGTGTGTTGTACTAGTATGCCCTAATTGGACGGTTACCCGTGGTGGTGAGCTCTTGCTTATAACCTTAACTACTTTTCCTACTGAGCGAAGCTCACCCCTTGCTTTGTTGTTTTTCAGGTTTTAAACGGGAAGTGTACTAGCTGGATGCTCGATGCTTGGGAGCTTACGAGGGTCCTAGGCTAGATAGTCTAGAGACGTATCGTTTTATTTTGAACTGTTTTTACCGTTGGTTTTTACCGAGCTGTGACTCGCGTGGTGTTTAAAGTTTTAAAATTACGAGATTGAGACTTGTTGACTTTATTTTCGATTAAAATTAGGGAAAATTTCATTTTACCACCCTGGCAAACATTTAGTTTCAGTTTGATACCCTGGCATAAATTTTTATCAGTTTCATACCCAAACCAAACTTTTAATTTCACTTTCATACCCAGTCGGGTAAAATGTCCAAAATACCCCTAACTATTACTCAAATTTTCATCTCATGTCATTGGCTCAGAATTTGAAAATAAGTGAAATGACAATAATACCCTTCATTGTTTAGGGTGTTAAACTGAAAATTTCACTAATTTTAAAATAAAATCAGTTATTTTATAAATTCAATTTTTAATTATGAAAATTATTTTTATTCTCAAAAATTATGTTTTTATTTTTATAAATTCAATTTTTATTTATAAAAAATATTTATATTTTCAAAAATTCACTTTTTTTTGTAAAAATTATTTTTATTTTCAAAAACTCATATTTTAATTTAAAAAAATACATAAAAATCAAATTTTTATTTTTCCATTTCTTCTTTAATTTATTTTTCACTATTTCTTTTCATATTTTTCATTTCTTTTCATATTTTCCCCTATTGCTCATCGTGTTCATTAGCTCCAAATCAAACGATTCTGAAGAGCTCCAAATCAAAATACAACCAATCAACATAGTGGACAATCATATCAACAACACCAATCAGTAATGAACTCACCACCAACAAGATAAACAAAACCAAAATCATTCAGATTATTACTGAGTCCAATACAACAAAGCAATAAAAATCAGATCAAAACCAAACAATTCTGACGAGCTCTGGAGCAACTCCGACAATAAAATGGAGACCCAACTCGAATCGACTCCCCATATCGAGTCGATTTCACAAATCGAATCAACAAAAATCAGACCCAAATCGAAACAAATATTTACGAGCTCTGGAGAAGAAGCCTAGATCAGAGAAGAAGCCGACCTCACCATGAAGCCATCGTCTCCGATGACCTGCGAAGAGTTGTATCGAGGAAGAACGGAGGTGGCTCCGGCGGTGACCACGACGGTGGAAAGCTAATTCGACGCCTCTGGTTTCTGAAACCCAGATCCGAGCAAGAACGAGAACGACGACGAGGTGAAGGAGCGTGGCTCAGATCTGTTCCACTCGATTCCAGATCTCTCTGCGGCGACGATGAGGTAGTCATCGTGGTTATTTTTCCGTCGGAAACGAAGCATCGAAGCCGGTGACGCCGGATTTCAGGTCCGGTGAGGCTTGCTCTAGACAAGTGTGGCCGGATTTGCAGATGAAGGTGAAGGTTTAGATCTGTTTTACATGTGAATGGAATAGGAAACGTCGATTCAGACAATAGGAGATAGGTTTGTATACTAGATTTTTTTTTAGTTTTTCTTTATTTATTAAATAAAAAAAATTATTTTATTTTTATGTAAACTGATTTTATGTATTTTTAAATTAAAATCTTATTTTTTGAAAATAAAAATAATTTTTTATATATAAAACTGTTTTTAATAAAAAAAATTGAATTTATAAAAAAAAACTGATTTTATTTTAAAATTAGTGAAATTTTCAGTTTAACACCCTAAACAATGAATGGTATTATTGTCATTTCACTTATTTTCAAATTCTGAGCCAATGGCATGAGATGAAAATTTGAGTAATAGTTAGGGGTATTTTGGACATTTTACCCGGCTGGGTATGAAAGTGAAATTAAAAGTTTGGTTTGGGTATGAAACTGATAAAAATTTATGCCAGGGTATCAAACTGAAACTAAATGTTTGTCAGGGTGATAAAATGAAATTTTCCCTTAAAATTATTATTGTTTTAGCTCACGTCTCGAGTCCGGTCCAAATCGGATTTGGGGCGTGACACATACCACAATCAACTACAGCTAGTTTGGTTTCTTGGATCATAACCAAATCAACAGAATTAGACAGAACACATTTTTTAATGCATTTCCTCTTCAAGTCGGAATGCATACCTCTCACGTTCCACGTGAGGAACCTCATAAAAAACAATTATTCAGACGAACCTGAAACAAGTGTTAAATTATTACCTGTATTTGAATCCGAAACGTCCTCCTCCTCGTTGCCAGACCCTTCTTCCAAGAACAAGTTTGTTTTTGGTATCTCAATGTCGAGGCAGTCAAACTGTTCCAGTACCAAAGGTCCAATATCGATGGCCTTCTTTCCCACCTTCTTACAGTAGCTCCAATCACCCGAGCTTCCTTTCAATTTCCTTGCAAAATCCACAATGAGCTGGCCTGATTGATTACCATTACTTGCTGAACCTGACTTTAATGTTGTTTGATAGAAGACAACATGTGGAACTGCCGAGCGGTCCTTGTTCTTCTTCCTCGGACGGCCACGACCCCGCTTAGGTGGATGGATGCCCGATACAGGGATAGCTGCAATTGGCGATCCAAACTTTTGCACTGGACCAACAACACGGGACGACTCGGGATCACTTTGTAACAGACGCTTCACGCCCAAATTTGAAGAACTATCGATTGCGACCTGCATCTGCGATTGATCGCAGAACAGAGCCCTGTTCTGAACGCGATTCCTTCCCTTCACACCACTGTGCGCCTCGACCAATTGGGAAAAAGGAGTGATCGCAAGCCAAAGCCCTCTCTAGCCACTGGGCTTGGGGTCTGCATTGGCATGTCGGCCCGCTCAGAAACCGTTCCTTCACTGGAGAAGTCCGAACCAGAAGACTTGGCCGTGTTCTTCAGTACACGGAAGGGAACCGACGACGACGGGATTGGATTCAGCAGAATAGGGAACGAGGAGGCACCCAACTGTAAATGAACTTCAGCAGGAGTAACCTGTACCTGGGGACAATGCACCAAAGCAAAGGCGCGCTCCATTGAATCTCTTGCGTCAGAAGTATCAACGATGCTGATCACCTCACCGAGTAGACCCGCCACAAGCCTGAAATTCTCAGTATCCCAACCATGAAACGGGACACCAGTTATCTCCACCCAAAAAAAAACCCCGGGTTTCAACAGTACTTCAGCTGATGGAAAAACATGATCAAACCAAGGTTTTAACCACCCTTCTCCATGAATCTTCAACGATTCTGCAAAAACCGGGTCCGGGCAAGAAAACAAGAACACCCTATTTCCAAAGCCTCGGACCTCGACATCACGAACCCCTTCTCGCCCAATCGCCTCTTGAATTGCAATCACAGAGCACTCGTTTCTAGCAATCCCTAGAAGCCCCTTCTCCACCAAGTTTTGATGATGGTGGATAATAGATCCCTTACACAAACGATCATGAACCACATTCACACGCGGCTTACCAACAAGACGGGGAAGTTTATGTTTATCGTGGGCAACCAACAAACGATGTCCCTTGGCAACAGAACCATGGCATTTTGCCACAATTTGGTTTGCATCGACTTCGGTTTTTGCATAAACGAAACCGAAGAACTTCCCCTTTGCGTTCGCTCTACGAACAACGTTAGCCTTGACCACAACTCCGTCACAATTGCAATAATCGCGCAACCATGCGTCATCTACTCCAAAAGGCAAATTAAACACAAAGAGCTTGTGTCTACCTTGATCAACCGGTGGAGGAATCTCACCCACTTCACCTGCGCCAGCAACCAATTGAGCAATCCCGGAACCTCCTTCAACACTAGGTTTCGAAATTGCCCCTTCTGCAACAGTCCCCACATCCTCATTCACGAACGATCTCGAACCCACACCACCGTACGCCGCCGCTATCTCCGCTGTCCTAGGGAACGGGACCCGTCTCCCTTCAATCAGGACGTCACTGTAGGTCGAAGTCACGACCGCCCCTCCCGAGATGGTCGAAGCCGGCGACGTGACCAAGGACGTCGATCCGATCTTCACGCTCCCTCTCGCACTCTCCTTTTCTCTTATTGATTTTGCTGATCTCATTTAAAATTGTCCACGCCAAATTCAAAGAATGATGGGGTGACAAAAATAAAGGACCATCCTCAAACCCGACCCATAAGTCAAAATTTGCTGCTTTGTAGTGAGACGAAATTTCTATGCACGTAAATTACAATTTTGACTAAAACTTGGAATGTGTGAGTTGAACACGTAAGCTCATGGTAATTACACAGGCGTGGGTTTATTATCAATCCTTTAATGACATGCATGGTCCATGGATCATATATTTTGTGACCCGATCAAAACAACCTACTCCGTTAAACAAACCAACCAATAAACCTGTCCGTTTTGTACGAGTTTTGTTTGTACTTTGTAGTGACGGAATAGTAAAATCACTAATGGGCCATGCCCTACCAGGTCCAACACCTAGTGGGCCCTTTACGGATAAAGTCTGCAATACGTCTACAGCTTGACCAAGACAAATAGTTGGTTTGATTGAATCTTATTAATAGTGGGATCCCGATAGCAATAGGATATCAACAATATCGTTTATTCTTAAAAGTCGAATATGTTGGTCTAAATCGGATTGAATTTAGTAGATTCTACAATGAAGTGTTGAATTCGGAGGATTGAATCTGACCAAAATCTAACGTGTAAGAAGAAGATTTGTTGAAGAAGGAGAGGGAATCGTGAGGGAGGAGAGAGGCAGAGAGAAGACTAAATCGGAGGAGAAAGCTTCGACGGTCGATGAATCTGCAGACTCGGAGGACGTCGATTCACCAGGAGAGAGAAAATCAGACCCAAAACGTCAGCAAATTAAACTCGTTTTTCGTCACTTTCAACGATTCTTTTGACCTCCACTGTGTAAGGTCTTATAGCATGTGCAGCGCACACATTATTGCCTCGTGGACATTATCTTCCTTGTGGAAGTCAAGAAATTGAGCCGTATCAGGTATCACTTACGGTTTAGGGTGAAGTCGTGACCGTTGTCGGTGTTGTTGTTGGCGGTGAATCATTATGGAAGTCAAGGATTTCCGAGTCCCTACCGTTGTTTAAGGACAATACTAGCATGATGACATGTGGGCGGCGAAGACTGAATTGCAGTACCTTCAACTCTAGGTTGGAGTTTTTTTCTTTTACCATCGGGTGGGAACTATTGGAGTTTAGCATTCCAAAACTTTTCAAGAATAAAGAAAAGTTTATTTTGATCGGTTAGTGTTCCTAACCCTCATATAGCGAATATGTGCATAACACTTCGCATGATTGATTTTAAAGTTTTAAACTTTCTTTACTTCCATTTGATTGTGGTAATTTTGAATTTTTTATACTTAATAGACTTTGATAACTAAATTCTCATGGGCTCTGTTGGAACTTGGAACTAAGTTCCGAATATATAGGTCCGCTTTTAACCAAGTTTACCTGGAGAACTATATTAACAATAGTAGAGATTCTCTTAACATTATCCAAGGTGCTCATATGACTCATCACGTGAACTTGATAGCAAGGGTTGGTGATCCAAAATTTAAAAAAAAAACACAACACCACGAGCACATAACATATCTCTATTCATACTGCAATGTACTTCGTACGTGTCGTTGTCTCTATCTGAATTGTGTGTTTACTCATATGCCTCGCTGCTCTTCCTCGACCCCACGGAGCCCACCTAATTCCGTTTACGACAACCTAGTATGTGAACTACGATTATAAATATGTACATATGTAAATAAGAAATATAACTATATTAGGGTAGTGAAAAAAATAGTCTGGGTGAGCCCTTGGAATTGATTTACCCACCGCTTCCCTGTGGAATCGACCGGTCACACAACCGTTCCTCCGAGATGGCACCGTCGTTAGGAATCAATCTTGGTGGGTGTATGCCACTCACGTTTTCACCAGAGGTGTGGTCATCCAAACAAGATGGTGCCTTTTGTTAGGACTAAACATGTGGCGACTGGTCGTCCGTCTTGAGGGTGACATGCATCCGTTAAAGGGAATGACGGTAAATGAACGCATCGAGATGATATAAGTTTAGTCTCTTTTTTGTTTCATGCTTCGAAAGACTCGATAAAAGCGAACCACCAGAATAGGCTTACATTTTGGTAGTTGATTGTGACGGAGTACAACTCGGATGATTATATCCTCCCTTAAGATGTAGGAGCAGATGAAGAATCATTGGTAGTAAAACAAACATTTGGGTTAAAAGATTTCACAATTACTTTTTACAACGCCAAAAAATACCTACCAGTGGGCGGTCTGACTACCAGTTGTATCAAAAATACATAAAGATGTATGCCACCACGCTTCAGAAAAAAGCGATGATGAGCAGAACAACAACCACGAAGGTTGGGTCTGGTGAAAACAAAGGTGAAAGCCGAGAACCAGGAAAAACAAGGACACTCCAAAGAACACGCCGACTCGTCTTAACTCCGAGAACCCCAACTCCATCCCACCAAACAGAAATATCGGTGCTCCTCCACAGCCGCAAGAGCAACCAAGGAAAGGGACCAACCGGATCTGACCAGTCCAAATTAAACCAAATCTGATCGGGGCAGGAGGAGAAGCAGTTGATGCCGGTCGAAGGAACGACGAAAGCAGTCGATCCACCAACACCAGCAGAGGTTTCACAACCCATCAGGCACATGTCACTGCAAAAGCAAACTGAAGAGCAGCTGTAGGTCGCCGCAGATGCCAAGGAGGGAGGGATCTAGAGCGACGCAGGACTTCGAGACCTTCAGGGAACAAGCCACGACAGAGTTTCCACAAACCCACGAGCAGCCGGACCTGCAAGAAGCCACACCGGAGGAAGGAAGCAACGACGAAGATCCACGACCAGCCACAGATCCGAGGTGTGCGAGCCGGCCGGAGGAGAAAAAAACGAAACAAGGAAAAAAAAAAAGGGGAACTGAGAAAGGAAGCGGAAAACAGAGGTCTCCACCGGTAACAGCCAAGGTCGGGGCCGTGGCCGTCACCGACAAGGGAGAGAAAAATGAGACGGTGGGCTTAAGAGGTACGGTTTTGGGAGGAGTTTCAGTAAAACATGATACCTAGCTACTTAATCAATGAATAAAACTAGGTAGATTGTGATGCAAGTTCTTCTGAAACCCATAACTTTCATAGTGGAGCGTTTTGGTGTTGCCAACCCGTCGTCTTGATTCACCAGGATAACCCCGTATGGGATGTCGTTTGACGATACATCATCTTACCATCCAACTCCACGGATCCCAAACTCATTGGCCGAATAGTTCAAACGCCTTCTCCTTGACCCTTAGCTTATAGTCTTTCGACTTCTTTGGTTCTAAATCCAGCGGCACCTCTATACCTTCATACGTCTCCAAAGTTCGAATATCATTCCATCGTTTTCATTTGAAGTCCGTCGTATGAAAGCCACGACAACGAAAAAAAGATAAGAATTGTACATGACATTCACCAAAATTTTACCTGTCACAACACATGTATAAACGGGCTGTGATGAAATGGACCACACTAGTAATAGGGCTTATTTTGCCATTAGCTATGAGATATTTAAATCGATCGAATTCCTTAGACTATACGGCAGATAAGAGTAGTCAAGAACCAGACACGCAACATAGAACGCGGAGGATTGAACTGTCAATTTGGCAAGTGACGAAGACTGGAGTCAAAGTTGTAAAATGAATGGGACTATATTGCCCCTCTTAGTCTCAGTAAGTTCATGCTAGAAACCAATTGAAATTTAACACCGTAAGTTATGATAATTGAAATTAAAAATATTATCTTCAAATTCATTTTCCTCTCCAACTTTTTAGAAAATATAAATTGAGCATATATTCACCACTTTTGTGTTCAAATAATTTATCCAAAACCCGAATTTGGCTTCAAGTCAAAATATTAGTTATTGCTTTCTTGAGTAAATTCCCGCACGATGTATAGGTAATTTCAGCATATATTCTTCTTTCAAGTAGCCATCAGAGACTTTCCCAATCCTTTTGCTTCTTCTCCAACCCTAGTTTCTGGTTCATACATCACCATTTTAGTGTTTTCTTCAAAAAACCGAGCAGTTCCGAATTCGGGTAGCCATAGAAGAGGTAAACTTCAGCTCATTAAATATTCGATCAGACCCTTTTCAAGTTTTGATTATCATGTTTTTGGCTTATATCGACCAGAATCGATATAAAAGGACTTTTCTCCTATGAGCATTTACTTGGTATAGATGACCATCCAACGGTACTAAAGGTTCCGCCTTTAATGTCTTCATTAATTACCCATCCAACACTCTATGAAACCCATAAGAAGTTTCTGATCAATTTCTGTTGGTTCAGCTAATTTCAGTACCAATTACTTTCTTCTCTATTTATGTTCATCTTTGGGGGTTCCCCTCAAAGCTTCGATTGATGCAAAAATCGAACTCACTGTTTGATTTACATGGCAGAAGGGTGATGATACCTGTGTTTCCTTCACAACCCAGTTCTTCTTCCTCTCCAGAACGATGACCCACGAATCAAGTTTGGTTCTTTTCGCCGCCATAGCCGCGGTTCTCTTCGTCTCCTCCTCCGCAGCTCGCGTCGGAGCAAACTGTCGCAGCTCCTGCGGCGGGGGGAAGAAACTCAGCTACCCGTTTGGGTTTTCCGCCGGATGCCCAATCCAATTGAACTGTTCGGCCGCCGGAGATGTTTTAATCGGCGATTTCGTAGTCCAGAACGTGACCCAAGACAGCATCCTCGTCAACGTCCCGGCGAAATGCAACCGGCCGATAGAGTCAATCGCGCCGCTGTTTCACCGGAACTACGCCCTGTCGTGGCAGAACAGCTTCCTCCTCCAGAACTGTAACGGCACTCCGAGCGGCTGCTTCATTCCCAGAAGCTATTTCGACAATCGGTTGGGATCGCAGAACTGCAACAGCCGGAGCGACAACATTAGCTGCTTTTCGTCGGAGGAAGACACGACTCGCGGTGCTATGACCTTTGCGGATGTGAACCGGACTCGGTGCCGGTACCTCTTCACGGCAGTTTCTGTGGACTCAGCCAAGTCGTCGCTCGAGTTCCAGAAGATCGATTTGGTCTGGTGGCTCAACGGGACTTGTCAGTGCCATAAAAATGCCAATTGCACGAAAGTCCGCCATCGTGGGTTCCGGTGCCAATGCCGAGATGGGTTTGAAGGCGACGGGTTCGTCGACGGCAGCGGATGCCGGAAAGGTCAGTCCCAACTCGCCGGAGTAGAAAAATGTTTTATTTATTTATTTATTTTAATTTGAACATAGAATACTGGGTTGCCACGTAAAGTTAGATATTTTATTAGGATATTCCGGTAATCTGAATTAAACTAATAAATCACTGCTATTAATGACTGTTGATCAACCAAAAGATGACCAAGTTTCTTGAACAATAGTGAAAGTTTTAGTTGAACGGCCCTAGATTTGGCTCGTATTAAGAAGTTGGATCTGATAAAAAAGAAGACTTTTAGCACGTTGATTAGGAATTCGGTGATTAAATTATTAGGCCAATGAGACATGGTGGGGTTGATGGGTAGGAACAAAATGATTTGTCCATGATTTTTTAAGTCATATTTGCTGCAAAAATAGCGGCTGGTGATCGATTTTCTTTGCTTAGAATGAGTTCACACTTAACACAACAATATTAATAATGTTGGAACTCAGAAAGTCAAAGCCGTCCCTGTCTTTCTTCTAAGAACCGGGTCGCATGTATTGGTCTTATTTAGTTTCAGACGAAGAAAAAGTAGTGCTGAGGACAGCGTGAAAGGAAAGGATAGGATGATTCATTGTCACATGAGTTTTGAACTTTCTTCCCTTCCATGACTTGACCAAGTTGGTTTTGAATTGTATGCTGATTGCTGAGGCTCAAACGTTGTTTAAGTCTACAATTTTACCGGATAAGTTGGAACATGGAACCAGTCACTGTGTGAGTCATGTGCTGTTCGTGTTTCAACTTTCACGGGAGCTCATGCCTTGTGGCCTCTCTCAAGTCATGAGTAAATTGTTGCAAACACGAGAAACTGATATGAAATGAAGAAATCCCCGACTTAAACTTAAGTTAGAGCATGAAATTATAATCGGACTTCAAACTAGTTGAGTGACTAATTACTTACCCATTTATCTTATAGTCACTGTTGGGTCTCCTGTCATGTCTTTTATCTCCAAAGTTTTTTTATCACTCTTCTCATACTCGCCTTAAAAACCAAACCCGAAAATGTATGTTCTTCTGATTTTATGTTGACTGCCATGTTATCAGTTGAGGACTGCAGTGCTTCAAAGACCATGTCTGTCAAGTGTGGAAGGGCTGCAAGAGTTGGAATTCTGGTTGGAGGTAAGCTAAGAAGAAGCATTTTTTGACCCTTGTGTTGATTTCACTCAATGGTAATTTATTTGTGTTCTTGATTCATCTCCTTAGTGATCATTGCTGGAACTGGTATGATCGTCGGTGTAGCTCTCGTATGCTGCTTTCTCAGAAGAAGATCGGCTTTCCTGAAGAACCGGATGAGCACAAAGCGCCTCTTGTGCGAGGCTGCGGGCAACTCCAGTGTTCCTTTCTATCCCTACAAAGAAATAGAAAAGGCCACAAATGGCTTCTCAGAGAAACAAAGGCTGGGAACAGGAGCATACGGCACAGTTTATGCAGGTAAATTGAACAGTGACGAGTGGTTTGCGATAAAAAAGATCAGGCACAGAGACACTGAGAGCATCGACCAAGTCATGAACGAGATCAAGCTCCTGTCCACCGTGAGGCACCCCAATCTGGTCCGGCTCCTAGGATGCAGCATAGAGAACGGAGAGCAAATCCTGGTTTACGAGTTCATGGCCAACGGGACTCTCTCTGAGCACCTGCAAAGAGAACGAGGCAATGGCCTTCCGTGGACAATCCGCCTCACCATCGCCACTGAAACGGCTCATGCCATTGCTCATCTCCATTCAGAGATAAACCCACCAATCTACCACAGAGACATCAAGTCTAGCAACATCTTGTTGGATCACAACTACAACTCGAAAGTTGCAGACTTTGGCCTTTCTAGGCTTGGGATGACCGATGATTCTCATATCTCAACGGCCCCGCAGGGGACTCCGGGTTACCTTGACCCTCAGTATCACCAGAACTTCCATCTCTCAGACAAGAGTGATGTGTACAGTTTTGGCGTGGTTTTGGTAGAGATCATATCGGCCCTCAAAGTGGTGGACTTCTCTCGAGGCCACAGTGAAATAAACTTAGCTGCCCTCGCCATTGACAGGATTGGTAGAGGGTGCGTGGACGAGATCATCGACCCCTTCCTGGACCCGAACAGAGATGCGTGGACGCTGACCTCTATCCACAAGGTGGCGGAGCTGGCTTTCAGGTGCCTTGCGTTCCACAGGGACATGAGGCCTAGCATGATTGAAGTGGCGGAGGAGCTGGAGAACATCAGGCTTAGCGGTTGGGCCCCGATGGAGGAAAACATAGGCATGGGATCGTCAGTGGCATCGTCGGGTTATGGGAGTGAAATGTCAACGCTAGGTAGTATGAAGATCAAGAAGGTGACGAGAGTGGGGAGTGGGAGTCAAAAGCTGATTGTGCAGCAAAGAACGGTGGATCGAATGAGGACTATGGAGGAGGCCGAGGATAGCTCGCCGGTCTCTGTGCAGGATCCTTGGATGAGTGAGCAGAGCACTTCCTCTGCAAACAGCTTGTTGGACAATGTAATCCATTGATTTCCACATCTTTGTATTCACCTTGTGAATATTATTTTAGAGTTTTATCACCACAAAGAATTGTCACTATCCATTTTGATCTCACACAACTTTGTTACTTGTTTGGAGTATCAGTTTTCCCTCAGTACAACACTTCAAATTTCTCTTTTTTTCCATTTTCAGACATGACAGAACCTCCTTGCAATACAAACAAAGGATTTGAAAGAAAGAAATGAACTCATCTTAGGAGTTAAAAACAGAAGTGTATTGTTACAGATTCCTGCCAAGTGAACTGAACACTACATAACCAGTTTAAATGTGCCACAAATGAACCTGCAGATAAAATATGGTTGAATCAATACTGATATTTAGCCAACAAAACAATACTTCTGGACAAATTGCTACACTTCCTTATGACAAGATGAACAATTCTACATCATAAAATAATCACATTCCATATAAATGTCTATTTCCGAGTTCAAACAAGCTATTTTCAAAAAGAAAGTTCAAACAAGCTAAAAGCGGGGTTAACTGCAGATAGATAGCGCGTATTATACGTCTTTTGCAGATAAATATCCCAAACTTTATAACGTTATTGACGACTACCTAAACTTATAAAATAAATACAGCTAGCTCTATTTTTTTGTCAGAAAACGATGAAATGCCCTTGACCTTAGTCTCAAAAAGCACCATTTTTTCGTCTTTTTAATAGTTTCATCTTTTAAAAGGTCCTTTTACATCCACTCAACAGTTTTCTACATCTAATCAAACTGTTTTTGGTAGTTATGACTTATAGAGTCCTTTTTAGATTATGGTCAAGGGCATTTTTATCATTTTCAGACAAAAAAGAGATGTGCGTATTTTTTTTGTGAAAGTTTAGGTACCTATATGTAAAAGTCTAAAGTTGGGGATAGTTATGTGCAAAAGACGTAAAAACGCAACAACTATATGCAATTAACCCTAAAAAGAGATGATGGTATCAAGGAGAGAAAGCACTCAAAATACACCTACATTCTCTTCTGTAATAGTTCTAACTAAATAGTAAGAATGAAGTTTGCAACCAGCTATACTGCAAGTATAATAACATAGGCAGGAGAAAGAGTACCTCGTGTATGTATGTATTTTAAGTGACAGATAAATGGTCCTTCCCCAATAGAGAGGCGACATCTAGCCATGGCTCCTTGGATCATCAACTTGATGCACTTTCCTGAATTCAGCATTTGAATAATCTCCCCTGACACGGGAATGAGGTATGGATGCTTCCCCACGAGCAAGGGCGTCCACATTCTCAATAAGGTACTGCTTTGGAAGCCTGCCTACTATATTACCTTCCTCGTTCCCTCCTCCATCCAAGAATGCAAAGTGTGGAATACCCTCAACTCCAAATTCATCAAGCTCTTGCTCCCACTTTGTGTTGTCAACATTTAGCATAACAAAATTGACACGCCCCCTAAAAAACGGTCATTGGCATTATATTGTGGCCTATATGAGAAACCACCAGGAGGTCAAAGTTGTAAAACTTTGGTCAACTGTTGCTGAAAGAGTATATATACATGAATACTATTGTAACCAAACAGAGAATTCAGAAGATTGTTACTTATACTGCTGCTCGACTTTGTAAACATCTGGAGCCAATTCCTTGCATACTTCACACCAATCTGCATAAAATTCCACTACAGTAGGCTTCCCGTTTGACAAAGCCTAGATAACAAGCGGGAAATGATTAGAGAAAGAAAAGAACAGAAAAGTAAGTGTTACAATTTAGTCCCTAAAGTGTTTGCTGTCTTCCGACTCAGTCTGAGTTTGGTCTTGCATCAATTTAGTCTCCAAATTTTATTTTGTTCTAACTTAGTCCCACAATCATCCAAAACATTCTCATCCTGTCATTTTATTATCTATGTGGTGCTGATGAGGCAAGCTAATCCAGGTTCTAAATCATAACAGTTCGGATAGTTGAATGACTGAATTGGAAGGACACATAGTTCACGAACTAAATCGAAACAATTTGTACACTTGAGGGACTATACACAGCATTCTTCAAAAAGAAAAAGAACTCTTTGGCTTTCACTACTACAGTTTTCATTCAAATGAAGTACTTTATTTTCTGTACTTCAACTAGTTGGTGGCATTACAGAAAAAAAGAAGATATTTTGCATCAGCTGGTTGATGGGCATAACTAAGATCACTCCCATGCTTCTAATAGACGTCGAACTAAGACACTGATGGCACAAATGTAGATTATAAGCAACTTCTTTGAATAACCAAATTGAGTCCATTAAAGAGAAGATTGAGAACACCAAAATAATAGCATGGTGATACTGTAAATTGTGAATGATCACAATTCCTCTCAGTAAAGAGAGTACAAAGGGATGACTACTTGACTTCCCCAATCCTCAGTCAACTATCCTTATTCTTATCAAAAGCCCCAATGAGAGCATTACACAGGGAAAGAATACAGAGAGAAAAAAATCTGCATTGAATTTTTTTTTGTGAATTATAAAGGGAAAATGTTGTTTCCGGACCTTCTCTGACTTTTAGTTATTCCCTAACTGAGGTCAATCTTTCGTCACAGATCCTATAACAAAGATGGTATTTTGTTACACGGAGTAACATAAAGTGGTATTTTTTACAAGGAAAATCACTTTTTTAACGCCTATTTTACTCGTGTTTGGTATTTTTTAAAACATGCACCAACTTTGTGATATGATCTATTACGAAAGGTCGACCTCATGTAGAAAATGCAAATGACTTTTCTAACTGGACTAAGAATGGGCGTTATCCCAATTATAAACATGAATACTCAAACCAGAAAACCAACCCAAGAAGATAAAAAGAGCAGAAAATAATAAATGGGAAAGAACAATGACAAATAAATAACTGGGAATTGAGGTACAAACCACTTCATACGGCTGAGCGGCAGCAGAAAGGTCCTTGAGAGAAACACCGAAATCCAATCTCGACGACGCGAAGAGCCCCACAGCTCCGAGCATAGAGAACAGCGCAATTCGCTTGTTGATCTCTTTGTTGGGGAATTCAGACAACCCAACATCCCCAGACGAACCCGTCTCCTCCGCAACCTCCGTTACCTGCAACATACAGCCACAAAACAACAGATCAGCTGCGAGAATCAACCAGAGAAACAGAGAAGACAGGGACATTACGGTTGCAGAGGAATCGTCGGGGTCGGGGTTGGATTGGCACGCTACAACAACAGGAAATTTGAGTCGCGCGGTGCTGTTGTGGCGGTGGTTAATGGAGGTCAAGGGAAGGTTGGGTGATCGGAGAGAAGGGGAAAACGATCGGAATCCATGGAGGTGGACGGGGTTTGAGACCAGACCGAGACGAGGAGCAGCCATTTTCTTCGAAATTTCAAGCTCAGCTGCGGCTTTCGCCTGTTTCGGTTTCGCTGCTGATAAGAGTCGCACTGATAAATGATAATACGAATTTTAGTTTAGTAGACGTTGCTTGTATTCTCCTTGTATTATTATACATATGAGGTCAAGATTGAGCCACGTGTTTGAAGCTCGAGTGTTCAATCCTGGTGCAGCTTGGGTGTTTGGGAGCCGAGAAACGCAATCAGAGAAATAGAGAATTGAGGCTTTCTACGGCTACCAATTGTTTCATGGATTTAACAAAACTAAATACAGAACCTGAATTACAAATCACAAAGTACAAGTTCGAAGAGAAATTGAAATTTGATTACAAAACAATGCTTTGTTTAGATCATGATGTTGATCTCTGAGGCCCCAAAATGCTGTTGACGATGGAGGTCGCCACCAGAACCCCAACCACCTCCGCTCCGGCGACCACCCCAGCCTGAGCGAATCCGCTGAAGCCCACCGCAGCCTCCACCTCTCTCTCGGCGGACTCTATCCCTTTCTCCGCGGCCTCTACTCCTTTCTCTGCAGCTTCCAGTCCTTTCTCCGCCGACTCGAATCCTTCCTTCACGATCTCCTCCGCCTCCTCCTCCACCTTCTTCAGCTTCTTCCTCAGCCCGAACAGTCCGATGCTCTCCGCCTTGGACGGTAGCTGGCTGACCGTCAGTGTCGTGGACGCCGTCAGGAGGAACAGTAGCTGCCTCCGGCTGGGCAGAGCGGCGGTATTGCGAGCGGCCGGCGATGGAATTGAGGACGCAATGTGCGCGCGTGGGCGGGGTGAGAGGATAGGTGAGACTGCTGAGGACGCCATAGCTGAGTGAGAGAGAGGCATTGCTTGTGAATCTGGCCGCAAATTATGTGGTTTAGCAAGGGCAGCTTATCTGCAACAGTACAGGCTGCACCAAGTGTATGCGTTGCTATTGGATCGCCCTTTTCTCTCACCTTCAATCCCTTTTAACCAGTACTTTGGCTTCTCTTTGAAAAATTAAACTTGCACCAATTGAGTTTTCTAATTAAAATAGGGTTACTCCATGTACTAATCCTTTTTTTTTTGACACGCCTAATCCTTTTTTTTTGTTTATCACTAAATCTTAACTTAAATAAACGTAAATTGTCATGTGGTAACGTTGATCATAATTTTGATATTTTCTGTCTAAAAATTTAACGGTTATTTGGTGAGTAACTACAAAAGGTTTATTTTTAAGAGTAATGATTTGAGAATAAACAAAAAAAAAATTACGTTATGATTTAAGAATAAACAAAAGGTCTACAGTATGATTTGAGAATAAACGAAAAGTTTAAGTTTTCATCAGTCATACTTAACATATTTTGATATATTTTGACAATTAATTATTAAAACTTGTTACTATCCGATACTTTTCATATATGTGGGTTATGATGTGATATTTGACCTTTGTACAATGAGGTGACACAGAATTTCCTTGTTAAAATAATAAAATATTATTATGAGAAAACTATTCGCGTTTTGAATATTTTACAATAAACTATTATTTTATGTAAAAAACGACGGTGAAGTGCACTACCAAGATTATTTAGATATATTAGGGGTGGTATTGTACGATGGGCGATGCTTATAGTAACAACATACACACAAAATATAATCGTGAATTCAAAAACACAACTCTTTTTTCCTTAAACCTCCCAGCAAGGATAATCAAAACAGCACTATGGGTGATGCTAGTCCAGTCAAAAAAGGAAAAAAGATGAGATTTATTTTATCAGCAAAGCAATATATAAATCTCATTCTTTTCAAATGATGAAAAGAGAGGACAAAAGGCTCTAGCTACAGAGACCATACAAGCAAAACAAAATGACACAAATACAAGAAAGTTACAAGACAGGATAGGAGAAACTAAGAACCCAAGGAGATAGGAAAAAAAATACATCCACTAAGGGATGAGGAAAACAAAGCAACTTGGCAGAACAAGACAGAGATGAGCAGAAACATCACCCACAAGCAACCTCAGAGAAGAACATAAACCGTCCTCGGATTGAACAAAATCACAACCGCAACAAGAACAGAACTAAATGCCAAGAAGCAAACAAAATCAAAAAAACAAAAAGAGATAACAGTGGGAACACCTCATGCATACATCACCAAGACCTCTGTGAAGAACTGTAAAAACCGCCCCCGGTCGAACCGGTGTTTATTAGTCAAGTTTGACTTTCGCCCGAAAAAGTCAACCGATGACTCCGGGAGTCGTTCGGGACCTTTCCGGGGCCCAAAAAGCTTAGTCGTCTTCACGGTTAGCTTAGTTGGACCATTTCCTTTCGTTTGACTGTAATATTGGAAAAGTCAAATTTTGGTCAAACCCGAACTTTTTATCGACTAAATTGGATTAATTAGAGGTGCTGGAATTTTAGCTAAGGACAAGTGGTCCCTATATGGACACTTGTCCCTATTAGCTTGGAGGGGAAGAAAAGAGGCTAAAAGTACCCTTTTACCCCTCCTAAATGTCCTTAAATGGATAGAAACCTAAAGGGTTTTTGGTCATTCAACAAACTAGGTCATTTAAAGTAAGAGGCTAAAAATCGACTGTTGAGGAAAGCATCACCGTCAGTCGTAAAGCCCTAGGGCCACAAAGGATAGAGCTGTGTGCCCCAACTGATAACATTGATGCAATGGGTAGGTTAGGGTTGAGATCAAGTGTGGAGGCACAACCGAGGGAGGTCGGGACGTGATCGGCCGACCGCTTAGTGGTATAGGGTTTCTCGGACGAGGTGCCGCGTCTCCAGGTTTGAACGACAAAGATGATTTTTCCCTTAGACGAGGAGGATGCAGTGGGCCGATAAACGGAGTAGGGAAGGAAGACGACGGAGAGAGAGGTTGGCGAGGCTTTCTTCTCACCTTCTCCCGAGTAGGGTTCACAAAACCCTTTGGGTGCAGGATCATAACAAGAGGAAGGGGGACAAGACTACCGGATGATGGTGAGTCCTGATTGACAGGGAGAGGCACGATAGACAAGACTAACAGAAGTACAAGCATGGTGATAGGCGATGCAAGCAGCGTAAGCGACGCAAGAGAGAGACAAATCTCAGTAGGTCTTAGGTTATTCCACTTTTTTAATATTAATTTATTTGAATAGTCAATAACAAATAATTAATAAAAATATAACATTAGAGATAAAAATTATTCGAAAAAAGAACTAAAATATTAATTTTTTAATCTAACAGCTCTACTCAAACCATATGAAATGCTACTTTTATGTCTCCCTCGCGTACGTATTTTCTACACCTATCCATTTTTTTTCCGCCATAAGAGGTTTCTGAAGTGCCAAACACCGAAACCCTCCCAGCTTCCCTTTCTCGGTTATGACCATGGTGGAAGAAGAGTCCCAATCGGAAACCTCAGCCACAATGGCCCCTCCGCCACCTCCGGTCGCCTGGGCCGAGACTTCCAATGAAGCCACTATGGAATCAACCGCCCTGGGAGGTACTGAGTCCACCTGCAACAACCTCAACGCCACCTCCTCCACCGTCACCACCAACAATGCTGAAACTTCAGCTAATTCTTCCCAAGGAAATCCTGAGAAATCTCTCGAGTTAGCTGACGAATTGATGGCCAAGGGATCCCAGGCCATCAAGGAAAATGATTTGTGTGAGGCCACTGATTGCTTCAGCCGTGCTCTGGAGATCAGGTTAGGGTTTCAATTCTCTTCCACTTTTCAAATCTCATCGTGATCTCTTTTATCAGTTTGCCACCGCTTTTATGTTGACTGGTCTGATTTTCTAGGGTTTTGTTGTATACGGCAGTTTTTTTTTCTCCTGTAAAATTTAGTTCATGAACCCTAACAGTTGGTCAGTGCAGGTTAACTGGTTAATTTGTCGGTAAAAGTTCGTTTATAGAGAAAATGGATTCAGATTTGTTGGTGTGGTGTGCATTCTCAAAGTACTAAGCTAGCTTTGATTCCTAGCAAATGGAAATTATTAATCACCGAGTTCTTATTGTTTTACCGTGTTTAAGACATTAAGATTATGCTTCTTGATATCCAGAGTGGCTCAACATGGTGAGCTTGCTATTGAGTGTGTGAAAGCCTACTATAAATATGGATGTGCGCTGCTGTACAAAGCTCAGGATGAAGCTGATCCTTTGGGTGCTATGCCCAAGAAGGAAGAGGGACCTGAACAAGGCTCTGAGAAAGATGCATCTCTTAAGAAAGCTGTGAATGGTGAATCATCGATGGCCTCTGCTTCAAGCAACGCTGAGCAAGATGCTAGTTCAAATAAAAAGGAAGCAAAAGATGATGGTTAGTTGCCAATTTACATAATCTCATCGTGATATTCATTTAATTTTATTTGACTTGCAATATGTCATACATGTATGTAATTGCTTGTTAAATTGTAATTTTGCAACTGTATCCCTGTGCCTGTCACAGGTCTAAAGTATTTAAACACATAATGTGAAACAAAAGAATCGTCTTAGTTTACCCACATTTCGATCTTTTGCAAACCGGTTGCTAAATTTTTTCCACTATATGAGTATTTTTAAATGAATTCCTTAAGATTTGCATCTCATGGAACTATAAAAACAAGATTTTAGTCTACAAGACCATAAGGGTTACTATGATGTGAAAGAGTAGACATGTGTTTATGCATGTTACGCAATTTTAGCAGTTGAAGAGGGTATTATCTATTCAATGCAATAGGAAGAGAAGAACTTCACCTTCATATGTTTTTCAACTTTGGTATTTAATTAAACAGCAGTCTGTGTGTCACATTATCTATTCTAAATTTCACTTGACCTCCTAAACGTGAATAAGTTCGCTTTCCATCATTTTTGGAATAAAATGTTATGTCTAGTTGTCCTGCATTCTGTTGTGTACTGATATGCTTTGTTAATCTTTCTTGTAATTATCTCGTGATGGCCAATCATATGTTTAAGTTATTGAGTTTTGATGGTAAGGACCCAGAAAAGTTGTCACTTGGTGTGTGCTGGAGATGTCCTAAAGGGTATATGTCATGGCCTTTATCTGCATGTGCACGAGTCTACTGATTCTCATGTCTTTAGTTCTCTACTCAAGTCTTTTTTTGTACTTCTTTATGGCGATAGAATGTAATAGTTTCTTTTTTTGGCTAGGTTTAATCATCTTGAAATTGACCATTTAAAGCATAGATTGCATTTCAATGACGGATTTGAAGGAAACCAATAGTGATGACTTTTTTTTAATCATTTAGTAATATATTGTGAACTACATACTCTTTCTGATGCACTTTTTGACCTCTATATCCTTTAACCATCTCATATGCGTTCAATAGGCTGAATAATTTTTGTGTCATATCCAGTGATGGAGGGGATTCTAAATCTACTGGTCAAAAAATATTATCGGTTCATATGAAGTCTGACATTTATTGTGACATGAAATTTCAATTTTTGCTTATCTGTCCTATTAATAAGAGTTGGTATTAGCTGTAAGAACCAGCTCCTCATCATCTCGTATAGATTGACATTCGCGACTGTAAATAACAGTACTCAAGTTAAAACAAAACACTGGAATTTGAGTAGTTTATAATTGTTATTGGTACATGTGCACTATGATGGTGGAAAAGATCCTTTGTGTGTGTAATGCATTTGTAAATGGTGTTATTGTATACACTTCATTACTTATATATATGTCTAGGGGGACAATATAGGTGCGAACCTCCCTTACGGTGTGAACCTGCGAACCCCAAATATGGTTTGAGAAAATCGCGAACATGGTTGAGAAAATAGCATCCCAGTTTGAAGAAAAAAAAAGTTTGAGAAAGCATCAGTTTACTTTGAGAATATATAGTTTGAGAAAATAGCGTTTCTGGTTTGAGAATTTTTTTATCTGAGAATATTCACCTCAAACCGGATACACTAAACAAGCGACCGTAACAACTGGTTCGCACTCTTATATGTCTATTCCTTACTGGATACTCTAATGTGAGACCATATCATGTGGGAAAGACCAATAAGACGGTGCCAAGGATAATGTTGCTGACAGAAGTGTTTCGATTATAATTTTGTACTGTCAAATTATAACACTACTCATAGCTTCTCAATGTTTTCTGTGCTTGCATTTTTATTCGAGATAGATTCTGACGGGAAAGACCAAGAAGATGAGGATAGTGATGTTGATGACCTGCCAGATGCAGACGATGATGAGTCTGACCTAGATTTGGCATGGAAAATGCTAGATGTTGCAAGGGCAATTGTGGAGAAAAATCCAGTGGACACAATCGAGAAAGTGGACATATTATCGGCATTAGCTGAAGTTGCGTTGGAAAGAGGTTTGTATATGCGTTTGAGTTGGTTGATTGAGTTTTCTTCTCATATAATTTATTCTGGTGAAGATTCTTTTTCGATTGTTCCAATCTCCCTTTGCCTCCCAACCTTCATTATTTTTTTGGATACTTATGCATGCCCTGCTTTTCTTTCTCATAGAGGACATCGAAACTTCTCTTAGCGACTACCAGAAAGCACTGTCCATTTTAGAACGGTTGGTGGAACCAGACAGTCGACAGATAGCTGAATTGTATCCTTTTCATGGTTGAAATATCTAGACATTATCTCAATGTGTTCATTGTATTCTGCTTTGAAATTTAACCAGCATCATAGTTTCTAGTTTAGGAATTTTAAGTTTTAGGATTTTATGTTGTATTATTTCACACTGTCTCTGTCACTACCTTGACTGAATTGTTTAGGAACTTCAGAATATGCTTATGCCTGGAGGTTGGCTGTAGACCTGAGGAAGCCATTCCATATTGCCAGAAGGCTATTTCTGTTTGCAAGTCTAGGGTGCAGCGGCTTGTTAATCAAGTAAAGGGTTCTTCAGGACCAGCTTCGTCATCTACTGCTCCAGAATCAGACCAAGGTGTTGAGCAGTCCTCCAATATTTCTGAGATTACTGTTATGGATAATGAAGCAGAGATTGAAACACTCACTGGCCTCTCCAGTGAGCTAGAAAAGAAGGTAAGCATAATCTGGCTCTCTACAATATAGGAAGAACAATTTTGTATTCTGCCTGATTTAATAATTCATATCTCGACGCTGCAGCTCGAAGATCTACAGCAGGTGGCATCAAACCCTAAATCAATCCTGGCAGATATCTTGGGGCTGGCTTCGGCTAAGGCAAGAGCAAGTGAAAAGACCACAACTCCAGCTGCAGCTGTGATGAAATCTTCACAGATTGGTACTGCTAATAGCAGTGCTGGTTTTGACTCTTCAACAGTGTCCACTGCTCATACAAACGGGTCTGGGTCTGGTGGGGGAGTCATGCATCTTGGAGTGGTGGGAAGAGGAGTGAAACGTGTAAACATGAGCACAGCCTCATCAGAATCAAGCCCATCTAAGAAGCCATCAACCAACTTACCATCAGATAAAGGAGATGGTAGTACCTCTTGAAAGTTTTCAAGTTCAGAGTTTCACCCTACTTTCATTAGTGAGTCTGTAGTAAGTACTTAGAACCGAGTTTTCATGGGGCAGAACACTGCACCATGATATAGATATCTAAATTGGCAAGTGCTATATGCATGATTGACCTTCTGTGAGTTGGTAGCAACCTGTGTATTGCATTTGCATGCATCTTTCTGGACTAGGGGTAAAACTTTGTGCCCGGCACTCTGCAAATTCGCTTTATCGTATGGATTTGATCTAACGGGTACAACATTCACATTTCCTATGACAATTTGCATTTCTGCTATTTTTTGCTGTGTTGGCTTATTGTTCGCTACATGATTGTTATATACTGAATACCCAACGGACGGGGTTTATTGCATAATCCTTTATAGCAACATTGTTTTGGGTTCAGAATTGTTTTTTGTGGTTTCCAAAGAATAACCCGATAAGGTTTAGGAATCATAACACAGTGAGCCTCGTATAGATGATGAACAATGTAAAATAGAATGCAGCAAAACGACAATCAGAAACAGAAAGGGTCGATAAAATCAAAGAGGGAGGGTGTGTATATAAAACCTAGGTAGGATCAACAAGATGAGATAAGGTCATCGTCTCCACCCCCCACAACACTTCAACGACCATGTGTATTAGAGTGGTTTGCAAGCAGTGCGGGAAGTTCTCATGGAGCGGCTGTGGGCAACACCTCAAGGGCATTTACGCCAACATAGAGAAAGGTCAGCACTGCATGTGCCGCTCTTGGCCCGGCGTCGCCATCGATCCCTCTCCACACCAACCTCCTGAAACCTCCTCAGCCACCCCCACCACCACCACCACCACCGGTGCGTCTATGACCTTAATTTTGTATTAACTAATTGAAAAGCAGAGCAATAAAGTCTTGATTGATATCTGTATTTGTTTGGTGCAGATACGGAGCAGATATGAGGATGGATTGGATACTGGGAGGAGGGTATATCTACTACCATGTTAGGGCCATGAGTGGGGTTTAATCATAAATAATTGAGAGTGAGAGAGTGAGTGCCACACTCTGTCTGCCTCTTTACCATTAATTAAGACTATTTGTTTTGTTTTCTTGTTGCTCATCTTCTTTTGATATATTGTAATGTGTCAATACATATTGACCCACAACCCGCTCCTCTTTCCATCTGTATGGCAATTCTGAATATCTTGCATGAATGAATCAGTATTGGCCACTCTATCAATAATACGTAATTTGATCAAATAAACAAGTTTATAACCGGAAAGCAAGTTGTTAAAAGTCAAACAATCCTTGTGGATGTGATTGTAGCAGTAGCAAAAGGGTTACAGACCCATGTTGCTCTTTGTTTCATCTTTCTGGGTATCATTATGGCTTTTAATTGTTTAATCATGAAATTCACATGAATAAATGCAGTGTAATAAAAAAGAATTGTATGTTCCTATTCACTCAAATAGTCAAATGTGTCCCCGACGTCCTTTTTAGCTTTAATTTTGTTTTCTTCCTTTTGGTTGGTGCTTAGGTTATGGGCAATCAATAAACACTTTCACTAACAAATTCAATAGCTATCTGCCAATTTGTACTGTTGCAACTTTGCTTGGTTAAACATTCAAAATGTTGAACAAGAGGGGAATTCAAAACACACACTCACCACCATTCACCAATTTGAAAGATGTGATATGTCAAGAAAAGCAACTCCCCTGTCCTCCTCATTATTATGATGGCATTAAATACATGAAATGGAATTGCAGGAGAGTAGCTATGCTGCCATTAATGCCACAGTATGGTATTTGGTTTCAGACCTAACCTTCCTTGGTAAAAGATAAAACTAGGTTGGAGTCAATTCTTCTTTTTTACCTTATTTGTCCTCCTTTTGATATAAATAATCTAATTTTAAATTTGTATCTGAAGAGATGAAAACTTATAACAAAGTGGAGCTTCCTTGGATTCATGATGTTTGTATGAACATGTTGATTTACAATAATGGGAGTTCCAATTGTCACAACCATAAATCAAAAGGTTGCATTTGTGTATCTATGGCTCACTTGTTTCCATTTCTTTTTTTCTTCTTTTAATGCTGCAGTTTCTTTGTTTATTCATCACACAAGAAACACATATGCAAGTCTGCAACCACCGAGAAATAAAATAGATAAAAGAGAAAAAAATATATTTATTTTGTTGAGATCAAAGCAGCCACTCGCTGTCAACCCCAAAACCTGCTCCCCTCCTCCGTCAGAGTAGGGTTTCCAGAAAAAATCTCTGTTTCTTTTCCCTCCCTTTGTTTCTTCTTCCCATCCTCTCCCTTTTCTTATTGCGCACGCACATTGCTTGGCCGATCCAGAAAACAGCCATGGCAGCTGATGAGAAGAAGCAGCCCAGCTCCAGAGGTCAAGCATGGTAAGGCTACAGAGCGTAACTCGCGTTTCTTTCAGTTTCTGAACGCAATTTGAGAGAGTGATTTTGATTTTCGGTTTCTTTGCAGGTTCTGCACCACTGGCTTGCCCAGCGACATTGTGGTAGACGTCGGCGACATGACCTTTCATCTCCACAAGGTACTGCTTCTCTTTCGCTCTCTGCTCAAATCGCTCACTCACTGCTCTCTGTTGATTCCGATTTCTGGTTCTGTTTGGGTTACAGTTTCCTCTCATGTCCAAAAGTCGGAGGCTCCACGAAATGATAACAGAACAGGAGACTACAATTCCAGCCACCAGGTTGAAGGAGCCGACCGCCGCCGCCGAGGCCGGAGAAGAGGAGGGAGGCGACGGTGAGATTGAGGAAGCCGAGCCCTGCTACATCACGCTTACTGATTTCCCGGGAGGCTCGGAAGCTTTCGAGATGGCGGCCAAATTCTGCTACGGAGTTAAGATGGACCTGACTGCCTCTAATGTGGCTCCGCTTCGCTGCGCCAGCGAGGTTCTGGAGATGACCGATGATTATTGCGAGGGCAATCTCATTTCCAGAACGGAGAAGTTCCTCTCCCATTCGGTCCTAAAGAGCATCAGTAATTCTATCAAGGCCCTGGATTCGTGCAAGGACTTGATGCCTCTGGCGGAGGATCTTGGCATTCCTCAGCGGTGCATCGAATCCATCTGCGCGTCCTCAGCCGATCCGAAGCTCTTTGGCTGGCCGGTCAACGACTGCGAGCACGATGGATCCCGAGGCGAATTTGTTTCTAACCTCGGCTTATGGAACGGAATAGATACCGGCGGCCGGAGAAAGAATGGCACCGCAGTTAAAACCACGCCCAATGTCGACTCCTGGATCGAAGATCTGTCGCATTTGAGCTTTCCGCTGTTCAAGCGTTTGATTCTAGCGATGAGAGCCCGAGATCTGAGCTCGGAGATTGTCGAGAGCTGCTTAATGTGTTACGCGAAGAAGCACATTCCAGGCGTGTCCCGGTCAAGCCGGAAGCCATCCTCTTCCTCGTCTATAGCTTCGGAGAGCGATCAGAAAGAGCTATTGGAAACTATAATCACTAATCTTCCATTGGAAAAGAGCTCCAGATCTATGACTTCCACCAGGTTTCTGTTTGGCTTGCTGAGGACGACGAACATTTTGAACGCCTCTGAAGCTTGCAAAGCTGCGCTAGAGAAGAAGATCGGATCACAGCTAGATCAGGCCACGCTCGACGATCTCCTGATCCCGAGCTACTCGTACCTCAACGAGACTCTCTACGATGTCGATTGTGTGGAGAGGATCTTAGGCTATTTCCTGGACGGCCTGGAGGAGAAAAACGCCGACCAAATCGAACAAGGCCAGGACGAGCGAGGCTCAAGATATCCATCACTGACGCGCGTCGGAAAATTGATCGACGGTTACCTCTCCGAGATCGCTCCCGACGCGAACCTCAAACCGGACAAGTTCTACCATCTAGCAATGAGTCTTCCAGAACAAGCTAGAATCTTCGACGACGGTCTCTACAGATCCGTGGACGTTTATCTCAAGGTTGGCAAAATTGAATCTCTTCAATTCTATCAAATTGCAAATTCTGTTACTAATAATCTGATGTGGTCAGGCGCATCCGTGGATTCCGGAAGCAGAGCGGGAGAAGATATGCGGCGTGATGGACTGCCAGAAGCTGACACTAGAGGCGTGCACGCACGCGGCGCAGAATGAGCGGCTTCCGTTGCGGGCGGTGGTCCAGGTGCTGTTCTTCGAGCAGCTGCAGCTTCGCCACGCAATCGCCGGGACTCTGACTGCGGCGGAGACGGCAGCCATGGTGAGTACCGGGAGGCCGTCCGCGTTGGACCAACCGGAGGAGGAGGAGGAAAATGTGGCGGCGCCTGCGGAGGGGAACAGGACGACGTGGAGGGCGGCGGTGAGGGAGAATCAGGTGCTGCGGCTGGACATGGACAGCATGAGGACGAGGGTGTATCAGCTGGAGAGGGAGTGCTCGACGATGAAGAAAGTGATCGAGAAGATCGACAAGGAGGGGGCCCCACAGGGATGGAGAGGGTCGTTGACCAGGAGATTCGGGTGCAAGTTCAAGACGCAGGTGTGCGATTCGCAGGAATCGACGGCGGTGGAAGGTCGGAGAGGACGACACCATCATCACCAATCATAGAGCCTACCTCACAGGAATAGAATCATCCGGTCAGCTTAGGTGGGTCCCTCCGTCTCTATCAGCCTGGTGTAACGATATTTTTTTGTAATTTACTCGTATTTAAGTAATTTAATAAAATGAAAAAAGAGGGGAGCGAGAGGGGGTGGAAATTGGTTTGTGTTTCCAATGATATATTGATGTAGTGAAATGGAAAACACATCTTTTGAGAAAGTGGAAGTTGCAGTTTACTTTGCTTTAAAGTTTGGATTCAGTGGGCACAAACTGAAACTACTGCTAAAATGGTGGGGAAGCGCTGTGTTTTATTTAAGGAAATATATTGTCTAGTTGAAAGATGAGTAGATGCATGACTTCATTCAACTTGGAACCACTTTCCACTTTTAAGGATTTAGTCTTTGCCCCCATGTGGTGTCCGGTTTAATCTGCTAATGCGTTTCGTTTAAATTTAATATAATAGTTTAAATTTAACGGTAAGACTTGCAAATTAAACAAATTCAATGATTTTCGGCTTTTAAGTCACAACCTCTCTCTGCTAAGGTTAGATTTTGTGTTTTCTCTGATCAAACTATGGCATATTTTGCAGTCAAACTGTCTAGTATTTTCGGCGATCCTTCGGTATGTCTCGAGGAGCCAGATGTGGAGGGGAGCGGAGGCGTGAGAGGGGACGAGCAGGCCGTGCGGGTGGCCGGCGACGTGGGTCTCGATCGTGAACTACGTGCTGGGTCGGGGGAGGACGTGCAGACGACATTGTTTTCGGGGGAGGATGTCGAACCCGAGGAGGAGTCGGGCTAGGGGTCGGAGAAGGTGATCCAGGCGACGGAACAGGACGGGGCTATGGAGGACGATGAGGTCCTCTCGGAGCCGGAGTCGCTGACGCCACGGCAAGCCGGCGGGGAGGCGTTGTGCTTCTCGGCTCAAAGGAAGTCGGGGGCGGTTGCATCTGCCGGTGACTGAGGGTGGTAGGTGGCCTTTGCTGGTAACCGAGGGAGGTGGCCTGCCACAGGGACATCGCGAGGGGCGGACTCCGGGAGAGGAGTGGTTGGAGCCGGTGGTGATATCGTCGGACACGGTTGCCACGCCGCCGGAATCGTCGGCGACGCTGGCGTGGAGGAGAAGTAAGGGGAAGGAGATTTTGCGGGAACCCTAGAGGGTTTCTGAACCAGGCTTGGGCCAAGGTGTGGATGCAGTGGGCCAAGGTGGTGGGCTCATGCTGGATGCCAGACGGGCTAGGTGGACCCCAAGAGCGGGATTGGGCCGGGAGTCACGTGCAGAGGGGCGCCATCCAGGATGGACACGAGGTGGGCCGGGTGACATTGCCAACTGGGCGGCCCGCTATGGGACGGGGGTGGGGAGTCGGACTCGGGCAGGACAGGCAGGGCCGGAGCTGGATCGGTCCCGGGAGCGGGGGGACCCGGTAATGCCGGGGCGGGGCTCGGATGATCTCGACTCGGGGGACCGGTGGGGTCGGAATTTGGGGCAGATAGGGGGTCGGGGCCTCGGTTGGGTGACCTGGGTTCTAGGATGTCGTCTCTTTGCATTAAGGAGGTGATTGTCCCTACGGTTGATATTTCCCGTGCTGGGGGGGGGGGTTTCGGTTTGCAATGGCAGCAAAGGTACTGACCTCGAAGAAGTTTTTCTGGAAGTCTGTGGTTGCTAGGATGTAGGAGTTATGGGGGATGAAAGTCGAAGCGAAGCCATTGGAAGGGGGGCCAGTGGCATTCTTTTTCAGATCAGTCAAGGAAAGGGCAAGGGTGCTGGCAGGAGAACCATGGGCTTTTTGGGAGTCTATAGAGCTTTTTACAGATCTCAGGGCCCATATGCAAGTGGGTGACCTTAGCTTCCACCACTTTTCGTTCTGGGCACGGGTGTCTAATCTGCCGATGGGTGCGTGGAACAAGTAGGTGGGCTTCAGAGTAGGGAATGCCCTAGGAGTATGCCAGGGGGTGGATGTGGATAGCTCAGGACGCTACTGGGGAGACTTTATGAAGATTCGGATTCGAGTTGACATTCGAATCCCACTTCAGAGTCAGTTATGGTTCCGGCTGTCGGAATCACAGGTACGAACCCTCCTTCATGTCTCCTACGAACATCTGCCAGATCACTGTTTTGGGTGCAGTTGTGGGGGACATCTGTTTCTGGCTTGCCCTGCAGCTGGAGGCACAAGGGGCAACTCCCTACGTGCACCGGGGGACCCGAGGTCTGCCTTGGAGAAGGCAAAACATGGGAAGCCGGCGCTGGGGACTAACTGGGCCTACCTGGGGGAGAGGAAGTGGGGATCAGGGGACCCTCGCACGCCCTCTCCCCACGTGGAAGTAGGAAAAGGGGGACTAGGTCCAATGAGACAGGGACGGAGGAAATCCCCACTGAGTGGCTGGCAAAGGAAGCGGGGTCGTCTCTGTCCGTGAAGTAGAGACAAGGTAGAGAGGAGGAGCCGGAGGAATTGGAGGGTTCAACGACATCAGATGGAGGCTCAATTGCACTAGCGGCGGGGGGGGGGGGGGGGGCAAGCACCCCCGCCTCCAGGAATGAGTCTGAGGTGGCCCAGGAAGGGGGTGGTCGACTGTGACCCCTTCCTGGCGGATAGATGGCGAGGGTACCATCTACAGTCGACATCTGTCTTCCCTACCAGTCCGGTGTCAGTAATCCCGTGTTCAGGAGCCCTAAAATTATTAGTCAAGGGAGGACGACGCACGCTGACTCACCGGGGGAGATGGCGGTCCACCAGTATTCCCCTTTCACTCGGTTTTCTCGCCCAGTGCCATTTGGTAGAAGTATGTTGTATCGGTATCCCTGGATGCTACCGCAGATATCCCCTTCAACCGCCCCTATGCTTGAGCAACATTTATATTTTTGTTCCTTGCTTTATGTTCCTTAGTTGATAACTATCTTGTACGATGAGTACAGTTATGTGCTCATCACCCTATTTCTTTTTCTAGTAATAATAGTACATGTTCTTCAAAAAAAACAAATTCAATGGTAAAACTACCCTTTAAAGAAAAGTGCTCTCGGAGAACCTCTCAAACCCTACACGGCGGCGGCACAACACCTTTATCTTCCATCACCGATTATAAATCAACCACGAAGGGATCAGAGACAACCTATAAACGACTCTCACATGATATCGGAGTTTTCAAGCCCACACGTTATGTCTTCCCCGCTCTATTCGACGTCTACGACTATAGAAGATGAATGGCGATGGATAAATGTCTCGTGCTCTCTATCTCTACGACAGCAGAACGAACCCCTCCCATGCTATCCCGTGCGCGAGGGGACAACCAGCTGCAAGGCCATATCCTGAAGAAATCGAAGAGTCCGATGAGGAGGACTCCGACGATCGGTCCCCAACAACGCCAAAACACCCTCTATCCTCTATCACCGTCTCTCTATCGTATACCAACTCCTATGTCTCCAAAAGGGTTGGGTCGATCGGATGGTCTGTGGGGAGATTGGAGGCTTTCACCGTGGATGGATAACGGAGGAGGAGCCGGTAGAGGAAAAGCCATCAGAGGAGGGGGACAATGAGCTTTTCTTACATGGGGAAGTGATGTCAGAGAACGCTCAAACAATGCATCTTGAAGGGACGAACGAAACTGATCACCATGCAGGTGAAATCAGCCTAAACAAGTTTGTCGAGGCGTGTCCAGTACCGGAGAACCTCCATCGATGGAGACGACGTGAGATTGTAGAACCGGGAAAGGCTGTTGACCCGGATTGGAGGCCCACAGGCCTAGTAAACTCGACATGTCAGAACCAGACCCAAGGAAATGGGTTGGGCTTTGTAGGTAGGCCTGAGGTAGTATGTGGGCCTGTAGCCTGCATGCCTGATCTAGGCTATAGAGATATGGGGTGGTCCACGAGTGTTCATTTTGAGGGGCCAATCGGAAAGGAGAACGGACGTCGGATTCGGTAGGGGTCGGATCACGACCAATTTCAGGGCCCAAAACTCATAATCGGTTTCTGGGGGTTACCAAGCAAGCCGACTTGGGGGATTTAGGCTCTCAGATGGGGGGCCTCCGGGTCAAAGAGGTCGTAGTACCTCCCTCAAAGGCCTACCTACGAGGTCCGAACTTTTTCTATGTGTTAGCGGTAAAAATTATGTATACGAAGTCATTCTCCTAGCAATCACTAGCGGATTGGATGCGAGACGTTTGATAACTTCACACTATTGAGGCAAAGCCGCAGGAAGATGGAGCTGTAGGTTTTTTCTTCAAGACGACGAAATAGAGAGAAAAGGTTCTTGCAGGTGACCTTGGTCTTTCAGGAATTCCTTGGTCCCATTTGCAAACCTACGACCAAGAATGAGACCCGTGACATGTTGTTCATGCATTTCTCAATCTAAGCCCAAATATCCAACTTGCCAGTAAGGGCCTGGAATAGAGGCATAGGCTTTCGTTTAGGAGGATCACTTGGAGTTTGTCTGGCAGTAGATGATGACGAGGACGAAATATGTAGGGGAAATTTTATGCGCATCAAGATCCGAGTCGACATCAGGGTCCATCTACAAAGCCAACTGTGGTTCAAACTCAATGAATCGTAGGTACAGACACTTTTTCATGTCTCTTATGATAGGTTGCCATATCATTATTTCGGTTGTAGTTGTGCTGGACACCTGGTGTCGACGTGCCCCCTAAAGGGGGGACCTAGAGGATCTTCCCTACGCTCTCCGGTGGACCCCCGATCAGCAATGACTCGAGCCCAACATTGGAAGACGGTATCTGAAACGAATGAGGTATATTTAGGGTCTTCATCGGGCCACCCGACCCTAAAATGTACTCTAGTGGCCCTAAGGTCGGGTGTTAGGAAAGGGAAAGGACGAGCCGGCTACAACACCTGACTGGAGAACCATTATCAACATGACAATCGCTTGGGAACAAGGGGTTCTCAAGGCCCTATAAAAGGGTGATTGGCAGCTTAAGCATGGAGGTCTTGCATGGGATGCCTTCCCGGGACCACAAGGAGAGTTTTGGGGGGATACCAGGAAGGCAGACGTCTCTCCACTATCAGCGGGAAGGAAACAACTAGGACGGGAGATGGATTCTCTAGAGTCGGAAGGATCCACACGTCCAGAGAAGGTAACACATGCGGCGGAGGGGGGCTATAAGTACCCTCAACCAGACACTCTACCCTACCCCCACTAGAAGATAGGTGGCAGTGGTTCCACCAAAGCTTGGTAAGGTACTCCTCTACCATCCCGATGGATAACACTTTTGCGTTTTGGAGCTCTACTTTTATTACTCTAGGAAGGGCGACGCACGATGGCAACCCGAGAGATTATGTCATGCTCCAAATCCGGTTTTGACCGGACTCGAGACGTGAACTAGAAATAATAATAAAACAATAATAAAAGTACATTTAGATGAAAGTAAACTTCACCATTTAGTTCCAAAATAACACTTTCGATAAATATAACATAAGTCAACCGCTCAATCCAAAACGGTGAGGAAAACATAGTTTATAACGAAAGTGGAAAGTACGTCGATCTACTAAAAACCACCCGGACCCTCAACGACCTCCCGAGCCTTGAGACGTCCTCTAGGCATACTCATCAGTGAAACCTGTAAAAACAGTAAACACGAAGGAGGTGAGCTTACGCTCAGTAGGAAAAAGTAGTAAAGTAAAAAGAACCTGCGCTTTGACAACGAAAACCAGATTAGTACGATTATCCAAAAGATACCATAATTAGAGATCAACAAGAATTGCAACACTTAATAAAATAGTAACTCAAAGGAGATCAACGGGGAGACAACTTATTCACCACTAGAAACAACTAAAGAACACACGAGTACCGAAACATAAATAATTTAAGCCACGAGACTCCGATCCACACACAAACCAACACATCAAACCAGAATGCCCCTCGGTCCAGAGGAGACACATATCATCGGGGCTCCCGGAAATGTCCCTAAAGGAACACATATCATCGGGGCTCCCGGGAATGTCCCCAAGGGACCACAGATCATCGGGGTGAAGCAAGATGTCCTCCCGGAAATGTTCCCAAAGGAACACATACCATCGGGGTGAAGCAAGTAGTAAACAACCCCCTCGGGGTAAACAACCTCACGTCATACCGGAAATGCACATCGGCCTAGACGTCTTCCCGGAAACGCACATCAGGGTAAACAACGTACATCATACCGGAAACGCACATCGGCCTAGATGTCTTCACGGAATTACCCCCTCGGGGTACACAATCACATACCATACCGTAAACGCACCTTGGCCTAGGTATCTTCCCGGAAACACGCCTCATGGTACACAAACAAAACCACATAATTGCATATCAAACACAATACAACAACTCACATTGTCAACCAAGCTTACCGGCGTGACTTACCAACCACGTCCCATCGGTCTATCACTCACCCGATCATATCACAAGGCACAATCATATCACATTCATTTCATTCATTCAACCAATCATATCACGACACAAACATTCGCATTGCATTCATCATGACTCACATGGTTCACTACGATTCTTTAACTAAGAGTCAATTATGTAACGACATTTAAAGACGAACAATAATGATCAAACACAACCAACACGCAATCCTAAGGCTTGACATGACCATTCTACCAGCACGACAATTTCCCAAAATATTGAAAGCGGTTAACTAGTGAATCACATCCTATATGCATACTAAGACTCTTCTGGTTATTATTGTAATTGAAAGCGGTTAATCTAGTGAATCACATCCTATATGCAAACTAGGACCTTTCCGGTTATTATTATCCTAAAGTGGAGTTTACTACTCCTCCCTACCTCGAAAACAACCCAGTCCAAGCAGCTGACGACCTGGCTAACTTCCTCCTCGTCTTCTCACGCGGTCCCAAAGGCCTCCTCCTTCGTCGAGCTCGGGTCCAAGGTCTTGGATCACAATTAATACTATAATTAGAGGCTAACCAAAGGTGGTTTCAGAGGCAAACGTCTAAGTTAAAGTCCCCAACAAACGGTACAAGATAAAAGTTCGAATTAGATGAAAACACCCAAAAAGGGCTCAAAACAGGTCTGCCACGGATCGGGTCACGGAGCCGTGAGGCCCCCCGTCACGGGTGACGTCACGGACCCGTGACGTGTGCCGTCACGGTTTCCCTCACGGAGCCGTGACGTCTCCCGTCAAGGATCCGTGACGGGTCTTACGAGTTCCGTCCTTCTTCTTCCTCCAGCTCTCTTTTCACGAAAATTCAGTCCAAAAACTCCATTTTTATCAATCCCAAACCTCCAAAACACCTCCAAAACCTTCAATAATCCATTAGCCATGATGGGTCTTCAACAAAACACCAACAACAATTGATTTCCAACACAAAAGCAACCTATTTACTCCAAAATTGGATCATCTAAGCATCAAACCTCAAAATCCAATGAAACCCATTCATTTTCATGTTCTTCCTTCTAAACCCATGATTTAATTCTCAAGGAAAACGAAAATGGATGAAGGATTTACCTTAAGAGTGGAATGGGGATGAAGAAAATGGTGATTTGGAGAGTTTTTAGGAAAAAATCAAGCTTAAGACTCCATTTTTGCTCCTTTCTTCTCTTTTCTCTCTCTCTCTCTCTCTCTCTCTCTCTCTCTCTCTCTCTCTAACTTCGGCTACACCTCACAAATGGGCTGAAAAGTGATCCCAAATGCCTTAAAGACCTAGTTTAATGAAAGTCCAAAGATGCATTTAGGTCCACTTCTACTATTTTGGCTTATGTGAGGGTAAATGGGTCATTGAAGACCCATTTCTTCTCCTCCAAGCCACTAAGGACAAGTGTCCTAGTGGGGACCACTTAGCCCTTAGGAAAATCCAGCAACTTCAAATTAAATTGATTTAGTCGATAAAAAGTCTCTGTTTGACCGACTGTTGACTTTTCCACAATTACAGTCATTTGAAAGGAAACGGCCCAATTAAGCTAAGTGTAACGACGGCTAAGATTTTTGGGCCCCAGAAAGGTCCCGAATGACTCCCGGAGTCATCGGTTGACTTTTTCGGTAAAAAGTCAACTTTCGCCAGGATTCGTCGGTTCGATCGGGATCGACCGGAGGCAGTTCTTACAGATAATAGAGTCCACCTCTGCCTTATTTCAAAAATGGGTCGCCCCTGTCCTGCCTCTAAATTTAGCTTAGCTGTATCAGTGTCTTTGAACGCTACTGCATTATCCACTCCCGAACATTTCAATGGAGCGTTTCGACAACTTGAGCACTTTTACTTTTCTTACCGTTTTTTCTGTTTTGGGTCTTAAGATGTTAGGCTATGTATTACATTATCTGCTACTTTGTGTTTAGTTTGTCCACTTTGGATTGGACTTTTTATAATATCCCTGTGTTCTGAAAAGACAAATTCATTTTGGCGCTGGGGTGAAATACTTTTTTTTTTTCCAAACCAAACTCATCCTTGCCAATTTTAAACACGTTTGGGTTCATTTACGGCCTACTCTTTGGTCCACATCAACCTACCCAGGTAAGGGCTTGGGTGTCTCCCAACCTAGTACCTACACGGTGTAATCCAGTCCAGTTCAAGCCCAAATCAGATCCAGAATAAGGCTCACCATCTTAACTTATAGAACCCACGTTATAAGTTGTCAATTTTATCACTTTTTTTTTCCAGGTTTGAATGATACTATCATGGTAAAGCTGAACTTATTATCATTACCTAATAAATAAAATTTTATTAGTTCATTTTTAAAAAATATTTGGGAGTGGCCTTTCTCTGCCGGCCCGTAAGGTGGCACGGTCGGGTGTGTCGCAGCACTAACGATACTAGCCGGCAAGCGGAGGGTGTCCTGGTAGTACTTGGCTGTAGTTGCTGTTAGTCAGTTAGTTTTGTTGATGTGTAGATTCAAATCCAAGAACACTTGTGAAGTAGGTACGTGTCTCGGCCAAGATATGTGTGAATGTGTATGCAAGCTCACATTCACATATATCTTAGTCGGCGACTAGTCGAGAATTCTAAAACGTTGCAGTAGTAATCAAATATTAATTGAGACTTCATCGGATTTGTATTATTCTACTTTTTTATGGTTTCTTAACAAATATGTTGTTATATTATATGTTTGAACAAAATATGAATTTTATTATAAAAAAATAGTAACAAACATTTAAAATATACAAGAAAGTGTATAGTTTTTACATACTTATCTTTAAATGACAAAAATGTTCAAATAAAAACATTAATATCCTTATATAAAAAATAAAACCAATAATAAAAAAATTAAAAATTTATATGATGTTTTTCTAAAAAGTTAATAAACAAGTCAATAATATTAACATCCATAATTATTTAAGATGTAAGTATATATAATTTATGATTATTAATTTTATAAGTAAAAATTTATATATATAAGTTGGTATCAAGTACAAACCATCCCTTATTGTGCAAACTACGAACCAATCTGAGCCATAAGATCCTCCAAACTCCAAAGTGATGTCAGCAGAGTGCACCAGATGCTGACACGTGGCAATTAAATATATAAAACACCGCACTTTATGGTGAAAACTACGAACTCACCAGGTGCTGACACGTGGGCACGCGCGCGCACAGTACTGATAGTTTGAATAGCACGGTGCTGATCGTTTAGTACAAAAAGTGCTGATATTTTACATTTGTACTAAACTATCAGTACCGTGCTTGTAAACTATCAGCACCCCCGCGCGCGCGTGGTCAACACGCGCTATTGTGCGGGCAGAGGCGCGCGTGAAGTGGCCACGTGTCAGTATCGCGTGCGCTCTACTGACGTCACTTTGACCGCATCCTGTGGCTTAGATTGGTTTGTAGTTTGCACTATAAGGGTGATTTTTACTGGATAGCTACCATATATATATATATATAATAATAATAATAATAAATATATAAACGATTAATAACAAATATTTAAGATAAAACCATAAAAACCAGATAAGTGTTGTAAAAATCCCGCTTAGGCACCAATTAATCCCCGCTTCAGCGCCGATTAATCCCTGTTTAGATGGGGATTGACCCAATTTTTTCATATCCGACTAGAGCCGCCCCACTTGATAAAATTGGGTCGGCTTTCTAAAAATCTCCCCCTGAATGCCAATTAATCCCCGCCTAAGCCCAATTTTTAGAACATTATAATTATTATTTTTAAACGAGTAAAGTGGGGATATGCATTACTGTGAAAAATAAACAATACAATGTAATGTGTAAAAGCCTTGGGTTCCACGATATTGTCCGGCCCGACCGTTGCCCTACCAGCTCCGATGGACCCGTAGAAATAGTCTACTTTGGTTCGTAGACACTATCTTAAGAGATCCACTTACCAAAATTTCAAAAGAACAGAACAAAAGATAAATAGTCCAAACGCCTAAAAGAAAAATACAATCCAACCTAAAACTCTTATTAACATAACAAAGCAGGGAGAAATAAGGTGCTCCAAATGCGGCTTTCTCGAGACTTCCCATTGTATTGTTTATTGGGACTGTCCCGGGTCTGTAGGTATAAGCCCTATTGGGACCTTCCTACCCCAACTGGGCCTTTTCATAGCTCTGAAAGAGGTTGTGACACCTCCGCTTGTGGTTCCTTAGCCTCCTCCTCCACACGCAACTTTTGATCTTTTGAGATCAGACCTGTAAGCTCCAGATCCTTCTTTATACCAGCAGACCTGGTATACTGGTGTCCACCTCGTCCCTTCCCATTGGACTTCATCGCCTTCGACCGAATGGGACCTACTCTCCAGCTTGGTCCTAGAGGTACTTCTACTTCCCTTGCTTCGGGGCCGCCTCACCTACAAATATACCAGGAAAGATATTGTCCACACCCCCCTCGATGTTAGCTAGGTTTCCAGGCTTTGCAATACCTGATTGTCCCGCTAACTCTCACAGGGGTGTCCCTAGATTTTTAGGAGTTGCCCATTGTTGGGCATCTTTAGCCAAGTTGCCAGACTCCGAACTGGAATCCTCCTTACCCTTCCTCACCTGAAATCCCGAGGGGGGGGGGGGGGGAGGGGCTAGAATCCCCTTTTCGATACCTGCCCTAGACCCTCCCACATAATCCCTAATCGGGTCAAGGGTGAGGGAGGTCAATAGATCGTCCACCTATGTGTTCCGTGGCACCTGTGGGGCCCTCTAAATAGTATTGAGGAGGTGATCAAGAGATGTTTCGGCACCCGAATAGATTCGTCATACCAAATTTCCTTCCGGCCAATTCCAAGTAGATAGGCCGTACAGTCGGTCATACAGTGGTTAGTCTACCACACTGACGCCCTGTGGTTTTAGCACAGAAAAGGACACGGCAAGCGTATCAGTCATCAAGTAGTATTTCAGGATTTTTAGTTCCGAGTTATCAAACCCAAAGGAGCACGAGTCAAACACGTTCTATATCAAATTCGTTGTCAAGCTATTTCGGTTAAATGATGGTTTGTTTCAAAACATGAAAGTAAACAGTAAGTGAAATGACAGTGAACAAGTACTCACAAAGCTTAGAAGAGTTTTAATTCAGAGAAAAAGTAATCTAAGGTTGTGGGTTCATAGAGACCGTTTTCAATGTATTTGAATGACGATGAACATTGTGAAGTGTCTGATTTTAGGGGCAACGAATCATCTCTCGAACTAGTCCTAACTCCTCACGTTGTTTCAGACCCTAATGGAATCTAACCACCCAGCTCTCACGAATCAGGATGTAGGGAAACACAAAGCATTACGTTCTTTGATAATTTCTAACTTTCGGTTTGAACCCTATGGTTATTGCAATCGTGTTAACCTAATTATCACTAGTCTAGATTTAAACCCAATTTGTATAAGATTTCTGACCTAATTGCAACCCACCTCTCACGAGTGTCAGATTGCAATTCCCACCTTCTATCCGGCCTACCCGGGAGATAGAGCAGTAAGCTTAAATCAAATACAAACCCTAAATCAAATCATTCAACACAATGCTCATTCATACATTCAACACATTGGAAAACAAATCTCTAATCCCCCATAACCCTAGATTATGGGGTTTTAGCCATTCATGAACAAGGAAGAAGAAGATGCCATTGATGAACATAAACAAAGCTTCATAATTGAATAAAGTAGAGAAATACAATACCCAATAGTGATTACAATGATGTTCTTCCAAATAGAAATCCTCTTCCCTATCTTGCTCTCAACTCTCCTATCTTCTTAGCTCTAAAAATACAAGTTAGATCTATTGGGAGGCTGATTTTAGGGTTAAAAAGGGTAAAACTCGAGTCTGAAACGAATTTGGGAAACAGGTCTGCGCGCGCGTCACGGCTCCGTGATGGCTTTCCGTCACGGCCACCGTCACGGATCCGTGACGGATCAGAGCGTTTTGTAAAAACTGTGTCCTCGTCACGGCTCCGTGACATTACCCGTGACGGGTTCTATCACGGATCCTTGATGCCTGCTTTGTTCCACCATCTTGACTGCTACTGTCGAATTTCTTCCCTTTTTTTTTGTGTTTTCGCTCCTTTTCCAAGCTATACCCTGTGAAACGTGAAAAACGCTAGAAACGAGCAAAACATAAGATAGTGAGACAATAAAGGGAAAAAATAAATAATAAAATCCCTCTAAATGTGGCATTTTTAATGCTAAGATGCGTCCGCATCACACACCGAGTGCAGAATTCTGGTAGCCGTTCATACTGTAATCCCACTAGGGAAGGTTGGGCATGACCTAGGAATCGGAGACGGACACATCTCTTGAATGGTTGACCCAAATCCAGGCCGACCTTCAACCACAAAAAATCATCCGAGCGGCGTATAATAGTAATAGGGGCAGTGGTTATCTGAGTTCTCAGGGTCATTGCAAGAAGGGCACGAACCGGGGAATTCCGAGCATCCTTTGGGACATTCAGCGCTCGGACCCGAGTCTCCATACACCCGAACTTGATGTCATCAGGTTGCATGCAAGCCAAGAGAAGGACCAACATCATCGGTTAACCCTTGAAACTCCAAGGGGCCCGGTGGCGAATATTCTCCATGGTTTCCTAGGACTGGAAATGGAAGGCCACCACGTCCTTGGTCAGATATTCGATCTGCAAGCCGTCGACCTTCTAGTGTTGGGGCATTAGCCCACATAAGGCGTTCTATTTGAGGCGTCCCGTACCCGAGACCTTCCCTGCGAAGGAAAATCGATACCGACCATCCACAGTTTTCGGGATGGCCTCCGTTGGGATCTCCAAGACGTCATCTTCATCTTCTTGGTCCGATGCCACCGCCCGCGTCCTTGCGTTGCTCCATACAGTTTGTGGAAGGCCCTCACCGGATCTGCTACAGTCGGCGTCGAGAAGGCCGAAGAGAGCTTGGGAGAGACCCCCGTCATGTCTCGGTGACGCGATGTGGCTTGCCCGGTCACTACATGTGGCAGACGGAGATTTGGCCAGGCCAACGCCTGATCTGTCGCTGATTGACGGAGTCGTCCCAGGGCTTGCATGCCCTTCGCCATACCCCCTGACGTCGTGTGACAGTCGTGTGGAAGTGCAGGCGGCGACTGGGTGCCAGGTTGCTCTGGATCTCGAAGAGCATGGTGAGGGGGAAAGTTCATATCAGGAAGGAAGGGTTGGAGGGGCTGGTTCACGTCCGGGATGATGGCATCCGACACTGATGGCTGGAAGATAGCCATGGAGGATACTGATCATGGTGGTGGAAACGAACAACAAGGCGGGACTTTGACAGAAATGGAGAGGGAGAGAGGAGACTTTTGCAACCTGAAAGACACAGTTTTACCCGTAGATTTGCAGGTGATTACTTGAACACTATAAGTATAAAGTTGTAGGAATTGCTAGAAACTAAATTCATGCGTCCATCACTCCCCTTATTATCAGAGAAGATACGGCCAATACGGTCAAATTACAACTAATTAAACTAAAAAAATGTTATTTACGATACTAACATTTTTATCATACAGAGCATTATAAGAATGCATAAACTTGACCCTATTGATGTATATGTTTGAAAATACTACGTCGTTTCAATGCACGTATATCATTCTCTTGCAAATAGAATCATCAAGCATCTAAGAGAAAATGACAAGTGGCAGGGACATGAAACCATAGCCACGAGGTGTAAGCAGCCAATAGGAAAGATATAAGCCTTATCCTATCCCTTATCGTCGATATCTTCCTCTCACACCTAAGCCACCTATTACTTCTCACTCCGATCCACATAACCCAACACCCCTTCACTTGTCATCACACACAGGCCAAGGCCAAGGCCGCAGAGTAACAACCACCCTGCAACAATGGCGGCCTCTGTACAAGCTGCAGCCACCCTCATGCAACCCACCAAGCTCGGCCGGACCACCGTGCAGCTCCGCCCCACCCTCGCCGTCTCCAAGTCGTTCGCCAACAACCCTGCTTCCTCCGGTGCCAGGATCACCTGTTCCCTCAACTCCGGTGTCCAGGACTTCGCCAACAAGTGCCTTGACGCCGCCAAGATCGCCGGTTTCGCTCTCGCCACCTCCGCCCTCGTCGTTTCCGTCAGTGACTTCTACTCCCTTATATATTTCTGTAACTTAATTGTCTTTTAAAACAACTATTCCTCATTATTCAAACATTTATCATTTCGCACATAGAATATGACATAATGTACATCTTTTAATTGAAGAAGAGGAATCAATTGATATTTTAGATCAAATACAAATTTATCAATTGATATAGATTATATAGGTAATATTCTTATATAGGTTAGCATGATTATGCATTTGAACATGAAACAAAGTAGGTCACACAAGACCAAAGTTATAAAAATCGTTAGGCGCTAATCGGACGGTTAGAGTCTTTTGGGGATTAATGGGTGACTAAACGGAGATTAATCGAAGAATAATCGAATTAATCGGAAATTAATCAGGTCGGCTAATATGGAAATGACGCTTAGGCGGAGTCTAATCGGGGTTTTTAGAACATTGCACAAGACAGTGATGCACAAAAGTTTTATTAGTTATCACTTATCTTACTCAATTGCATCATTGTAAGTAACTAGTTCATCTATTCATTAGTTATGTTTGAGCTGGTTATGATTTGGGTGAATTAGAATTGGTTGGGGCAAATGGTCGAACAGGTTGTGTGCGATCTGAAATGTAAGAGTGTTGTATGTTACAGGGAGCAAGTGCGGAAGGAGCGCCGAAGAGGCTGACCTTCGACGAGATCCAGAGCAAGACCTACCTGGAAGTGAAGGGAAGCGGAACGGCGAACCAGTGCCCCACCATCGACGGCGGATCCGACTCCTTCGCCTTCAAGGCCGGCACCTACCAGGCCAAGAAGTTCTGCCTGGAGCCAACCTCCTTCACCGTCAAGGCCGAGGGCATTGCGAAGAACTCGGCGCCTGATTTCCAGAAGACGAAGCTCATGACCCGCCTCACCTACACCCTCGACGAGATCGAAGGCCCCTTCGTGGTCTCCTCCGACGGATCCGTCAAATTCGAGGAGAAGGACGGGATCGACTACGCCGCCGTGACCGTGCAGCTCCCTGGAGGCGAGCGCGTCCCGTTCCTGTTCACCATCAAGCAGCTGGTGGCCTCCGGCAAGCCCGAGAGCTTCAGCGGCGACTTCCTGGTGCCTTCGTACCGTGGATCCTCGTTTTTGGACCCGAAGGGCAGAGGCGGGTCGACCGGGTACGACAATGCGGTGGCGCTTCCCGCCGGAGGGAGGGGAGACGAGGAGGAGCTGCTCAAGGAGAACAACAAGAACGTGGCGGCGTCTACGGGGAAGATAACGCTGAGCGTGACCAAGAGCAAGCCGGAGACCGGAGAGGTTATCGGGGTGTTCGAGAGTTTACAGCCGTCGGATACGGATTTGGGGGCTAAGGTCCCCAAGGATGTGAAGATCCAAGGGGTGTGGTATGCTCAGCTGGATTGATTAGCAAACAGCTGATCCATGTTTTTAATTAATCCTTATATTTGTAAGGTTTTTGTTATAATAAAAATGTTGTTCATTATAATTCAACCTTGTTTTGAGCAAGTAACTCCTATATATTCCTCTTTGTTTGTGTGTACTTATTTCGTCATCTGCTTCACATATTTTTGCTTATCCAAGGGACATTGACCCATCCATAATATCGCCATAACAACTCTTTTGTACGTACCACCACTGTAGCTTAGAACAACAAGATCTAGAAACAAACGAAAACTTTCAGATACTCACATCAAACTCCAACTGCTCGTGATCTTCTCATTGCTTAGTGTAGAATTCACCTCGGTGTCGCCGACCTATAGGTCATTAATTCCTGTGGAATTAATCTCATCGCCGTCGATCTGCAGGTCGTTGATTACTACAAAACCAATCTCGGCGGCGTCTCTAACTGCTCTACCTCTTCCAGGCGGGCCTAAGGCTTCTTCCTCTCTATATCGCACACCGCCTTCCTGGTTCATGTCACCACAACCATCCTCCGTGGTCTCCGCCTGCTCGTTGTCGACTACATCTCCCTGATACAACGTCTCATCCCAACCAGTCGATACCATGCTCTGGAATAACCGCACCTGGTGAGCCATGAAAGTCTCCAGACAACCTAACGTCAATGGATGCTCCGTGGGAAACTTCCCCGCCTTACACCTGTCGTCACCGCCAGCCGACCTCCTTCCTCCCGCACCGCCCAGGGAGTTCTTCCCCACTATCTCCACTAGGAAGACGGAGAAGATCCAATCAAGGTCAGCCCAGTCCCGCCCCCGGTTGCCACACTCTACATCATCTACGTCGGGATTGACACGACCAAAGCCCGGTGATCATTTGTGGCCGTGACCCAAAGGACGCTGCCCATTCAGAATTGTGTGATTGGGGCACCATCGTACTTCACAAAATTACAAAGGCGCTCGTACCTGGTTGCTGTAAAAATTCCCGGGATGAAACCCTTGGGTTCGAGACATGATTATCATTGTGATACCATGATGCCTATTGCATCATTTGAGTTTGGGAACATGTCTCCTATGCATCTCCATCCCTCCGCTCTCGTGGAAAAGAAGACTAGCCTACTCGATCACGAGGTGAACACTGTAGGTAGTTGTTTGGCTCCGTACACAGACGTGAATGAGGAAGAAGGCTCCGATGTGATACGGTGAGTGGCCAGTAACATACTGCACCTCGGAGTATTTCTGAGGAGCCATACCCCGACCTCTATGAGTCAGCTGCCTTTTAACTCGCAGTTTACTTCTTTCCGTAGCATATTTCTTGGTCGAATGCTACGATATAAGAATACCGATCAAATCGAGACGAGGAAAGTACAATAGATTCATCGTATTTCACACGATTAAAATATGGACCCACCCTATTTTCTTCTTGGATCACACCGGATACTTAGATATAGAATCAGTGTCTCGACCTTGACTGAGACTGTATGCCATCTTGTTTTGTTCATTTCCATGTAAACACAGTCGTTATTTTTTTTTTCCAGATCAATAAAATTTCAGTTCAGTGTGTTAATAAAATGTTGGGCCTGATAAATCCTAAACAACAACTATATGCCTGGGCAAACAGACAAAAGTTCAAGCCAAAGACCCCAACAAAAGAGTTAAAACGCCTTGGATGGAAGCGAATGAAAATCCGAAGAACTAATCCCTGCTGTCGCCTCCATAGATCGCAAAGCCTAAGTCTGTGTGAGAGAGAAGGCTGCGTTGTAGGTTAAGTAATTATAATTTTTCCTAGCTAATATTTGCAAATGAGTGTATGTCCCGACTAAAACACAAAACAAAAGCACCTAATCTATCATGCTAATATTATTATGCACGTACACAGACCAAAATACAATGACCACTTTTATATCTATATAATATGCATATATGTACGTGGAGACATTAATTATCTTTGACCAAAGCTGTGATGTTATTAATTGATCCATTAATTAAAGGACCCACTATAAGTACAACCTTGCATCTGCATATACAAAGACATGGAGATGCGAATGAACGTGAAGATTGGGTACACGAAGAAGATACGTAGGAACCTTGCATGTCATCAAATATATAACAATGATGCCCATCTTTATGATATTTAATTTCAACAATTATTACTAATTATACGGACTTAAGATTCTTATTTTAATTATTATATAATGCCGGTCTTCCAGCATTGCAAAATCTTAGTGAGCTCTTTAGAAATCTAACCGAGTTTTTTTGTACCGAAACATTTAGAACTGTAATGTGTATTTGCCGGTTGGTGCTACTTTTTGCCAACAATGGTCGCTTCACATTGTCTCTCTATATTATGAGTTTACACCACATTAGTTTTCCATGAAATTGATCACTTGATTTAAATTAGATATATACAAATGTTTATCGAGATATCAACATCAATTATCCGACTACATCATCTTGAGAAGTTATTGCTTTATTCTTGTAAATACTACCAGTATCATTCTTTTATCAGTTGTGTAAAAATGAAGTAACAAGTTTTTTTTTTTGAAACGGTAACAAGGTCAAAGTACATTATCGTTAATATAGGTTACAAAACACCAAAGGTCCTGGGCTCTAGAATATAGTTCGGGTCCCCGTAGGGTATCAGCGCTCGTAGACCCATAAAAATAGTCTGCTTTGATATCACAAACAATAAAAAGAAATTGAGACCACGTCCGACCATCCCAAAAACAAGGGAAAAACAACAATCCGAAACCTAAAAATAGAAACTATGAAAAAGCAAAAAAACATGAAATAATGAAACAAACAATACAATGGAACATCGAAACTACGGAGCCTTCGATGCCAAAACTCCTGAAACTCATAACTTTCGTAGTGGCCAGTGAGGTGTCCTCGTATTGTCGATCCATCTTGATATATTGGGGTAACCCGGTCTTGGGTGCTGTGGAACAATGCCCCATCCTATCGTCTCTCCCCCGTGATCCCAAATCCATTAACTGTAGTGTTCCAAGACGTTCTTCAATCGGCTCGTGTGGATGTTCGGTTGAGAAACCTGTAGGTTCTGTCAGTTTTTTGTTCGAACACACACCTAGGGAAAACCACACCATAAACATGGCTATCGAACACTCGAAAAAACTTCCACAACCCATTTCTCAAATAATAGTGGAAGACGAAAGTATGACGACAACAATACGTACCTAGAGATTGATTCGGAACAACCCCAAAAGTTCCAAATTACAGTCTCTTAGACTCGATATATCTCAATCGCCGATAGGGGCGGCGGAGAACACATTTACGACAGCTAGGGTTTTTTCTCCACGGGAGCTCACGCTTGCAATTGTGAGAAGATAGTGAGTTAAGATTGGGAGCTCACACTTGCAATTGTGAGAAGATAGTGAGTTAAGGTTAGAGTCATAAAATTCTCGTAACAAGTTAAATGAATGCAAACTCCTAATTTATTGAGATATTAAATAAAGTTCTCTTTGTTGGTTGTTGTAATGCTAATCATAATTATAAATGGTTATACAGGCAAGTTTGAGATATGTTGTTTCCTTTGAACAACATAGTTTCATGAAACTGAACGTTTAAAAATGAGTTCCAGGCAATTTTGTGCTTTGTTGAGCTAATTGATCATTTCAAAATATGATAATTTTATTTAAACGTATCCTCAAGATGCATGGTTGTACGCCACGTTAACAACGTGACTACTCAAAGGATTGGTCATGACATTCTGTAAACCAATCCATGTATTCTAATCATCCTCAGAATTCGAATTAAATATAAACTTTATAAAACCACGTAGATAAATAAATTATTAATCAACCAAAGCACACGTGGAAGTAGCAGCGATGCACAGATGAGCTTACGCAAGCTCTTGTCGGACTGTTGGGTTCGATTTTATAACGAGGATCGAAGTCCTATGCACGTGTCCCACCACACGCCTTGCACCGAAGCTCTCATGGCTCATGAGCTATCCTCGTTATGCCACGTTTCTCTTCTACGAATTTACGTATAAATTAATTGTTGTTGCATTATTGTTATGGGGAAGAGAAAGGAGGATCCATCCGAGAATGAGAATGATAAGCGGATCAATAATTGAGAAAGTTTACGTGGACATTAAAACACCATCAAATTCAATGGGCGATTCACAATTCAAGAAATAAAACCTGCCTTTTTCATTGATACTTAGCCAACTTTCCTCCAAACCCTTTTCTTCTTTTGAATCTCTTAACTATCATATAAGGGAGGATGACGCACGCTAGAACTTTGGAGGAGTATTTAGTCTGTTACGACACATATTTTATTTCAAAAATGGACCTATTCTGTCTCAACTCGTAGCCGTCAACAATTGTGTCATTTGATTTGACAACTATCATAATATCTTTACATGGACATTCTTGAAACATTTCAATCAATGAATATATTTTTAATTTCTTATTTCATTCCACTACATTTAGACTTATCAATTGTATATTTGCACTTATTTCAATTGTATTTTGTGTCTTTTTGAAATGTTCAATTTTATCTCTTTTAGATGGTCCATTTTAGATCATTGCAAAAGAAATATGACCAAGAAATTGTACAGAAAATATGATGATAAATATCTCGTTAACTGAATATAAAATCATTATTTATGATAACAATGTCGTGAATGATGATTATTGTTAATCAAAATAATATATTAGATAAAGGATCATAAAACCTGATTGGAAAGTAAAGTACAACATTTTAGAAAAGCTGATCGATGAGTAAATGCAGATTGCGCTTTTATCACGAAGGAAATAAGAGGCAGAGACGAGGGCAAATAAGAGAAGGCCACGAGACAAGCTGTCACCAACAACTTACAGCCTGGCATCCTTTGCTCACTGTTTGAAAACAAAACAAATCCGCTATCAAACAATTCCTACGTGGCACCAAAAGTTCAATTTCAAATTACGAGGCACTCCTCTCTTCATACATATATATATACACATCTGATCTCCATCTCTCTCAACTCAGAATCCTCCATTGCCCGAACCTAGTTGACTCGGTTAAAACAATTAAACATATGGGTCTCTGCAACTCGTGCGAGTCGACTCGCGTGTCCACGGCCACGGCGAAGCTTATTCTACCTGACGGCAGACTGCAGGAGTACCCGTACCCGGTCAGGGCCTCTTTCGTGCTGCAGAAGCATCCGGCTATCTTCATCTGTAACTCCGACGACATGGAGTTCCACGACGTCGCTTGCGCCGTCGGCGACGACGAGGTGCTCCACCCGGGCCAGCTCTACTTCGCGCTGCCGCTGAGCCGCCTCCGGCTCCCGCTTAAGCCGGAGGAAATGGCTGCATTGGCCGTGCAGGCTAGCTCCGCGCTCATGAAGAGTACTGACAAGTGCGGCTTCGAGGTGTCGCCGGTGGTCGTTTCCGGTGATCGGGAGGTTAAGTCTCGTCGGAGAATGGGGTCTGGCGGCGGAGGGTTGAGGAGAGGGATGGGTAGTGGTGGGAAGGGGCAGAAGTTTACGGCGATGTTGAGAGCGATACCGGAATAATTAGTTCTGGTAGTGGCATTTTTGTAAATATACTGTAGATCTGTTAGATTTGTTAAGAAGTCCGTAGACTTGTAGTGGTGGGTGAACTCTTGTATAATCTGATGAATGTGGTGTTTGTCTACCAATGGGGCGTTTACTTTTCAGTAGAAGACAGGAAGGAAAAAAAAGAGATATCTTGTTACACATAAAAAAAAAAGAACTAGTCCTCTTGGATTTAATTTCTCAATCGAGATCACAAATCAAACATTTGTTTATTTAAATAAAAATGTTACAAGAGGTTTGCACCATAAAAACCAAACCCCAACTCATGGAACTCACATTTGCCCACCTAATTCCGACTGACTAGAATTATAAAAGAGCATGTATGTTGTATTTCTATTTCAATTTCTTGCTCGGGAATCAAGTTCGATTCACAAACTGAAGTGGTTTTTCTGAGCAAAAGAGACTTCAGAACTCAGAATACATCGTAGCGCATTAGGAAAATTTTCTGACCACTAAAGAACAAACATAGAACGGAGTAACAAATTTCGTTCGCAGTTCTCTTAAAAAACTCGGGAGCAAGGCTCTCGTTTTGAAAAAGTAATTAAAAGCAATACAATTTATGAATCTCAATCTACGGATTAATTGGCGCGATTGTTGCGAAAGTGATGAAGACTGCTCATAGTGTGGCCGAATTGCCGCTCAGTCCCCTGAACTTATAGAGGACCCATATAGTCTGGGTGAAAACTGAACCTGACTTCATCAATACCAGAGAAATTGGTAGGAGGATAGCGACGATGGTAGATGTGAATCAAGGATTCCTCTCGGTAAAAGTCCATGACTCCTAAGGAAAAAAACCTTGAATCGTCGCTCACTGATCATTAACCCTGCAAAAAAGAACAGAACAGATAAAGTAAACGAGAACCAATCGATTAGAGACCGAGGAGGAGGCCTCGGAGGAGGCCAAGGGGGCGGAGACACCGACTTTGGCTTCAAAGGCGACACGTGATGAGCAAGGTACGACAGTCCTGGTGGCTTCTCCTTAGGACTTGCGAAGGGGATCGTGACGGTGGGGGCGATGATCGAGGTTGGAAGGATGACTGTGACATAATTGATGTAGTGGATGCAGACAGAGGAGTGGGGAATGAGGGATGGAGGGTAGAGCAGTGCCATTGCGGCAGAGAAGGACCGGACCTTGGCCGGGAGTAACGGGGACCGGCCTTGAATCCGATTTAACTGAAGTGGTTTGTAAGCTGTTTCACATAAATTATATTATTATTTCTGAATTTAAATAATTTGAAATTAAAATAATTCTAAAACCAACGAACTAAATCTATCAGACATTCGATTTCACACATATATGAAATAATAAATATTAAAAACTAAAGGAAAAACTCCACAAACTAACGCCTATTTAAGTATTGAAATAAAAAAACTAACGATTGACTATTTTAATTAACAAGCTAAAACGGTACAATTTTATAATTACAAAAAATAACAAAATCTGTTAAACCGGTGATGTGGCGGTAACTATGTAGAAGAAAAGTCGAAACTACCCTTGACAAAAAAAAGAGACAAGTAATGGTTGAAGTCTGAGACTTTTCATTTCTCCTTTCATCTCTTCGCTTTCTCTCAAGGGCGTGAGGGATTCGTTCTTCATCAAGTCTTCATCTTGTACTTGGAGCTCAGTTTTGTCATTATGTGTAGCGCTAACCCTTATATGTTAGGGATTTGTTTTTCATTCACTAATACAGGAAAAAAAATCAAGCTTAACCCGATGGGCTATTTGGGGTCATGTAATAACTGCTGAACATAAATTCCATGCTTTTATCTACTTCGGGGTTATCTGAAAACACAACCAAAATTACAAATTTCCTTGCTTTTCTCTGCTTCAGGGTTACCTAACCCCAATTGTTTGGGGTTTCATCTCATTGAGTAGCCCTAATCCTTGTATGTTAGGGATTTGTTTTCTATTCACTAATACAGATAAAAATCGAGCTTAACCTAATGGTTTCATGGGATTTACATACAATTTCAGCTTCTTTCCTTCCTCCATTGTTCTTCTTCTTCCTGGTTCTTCCATCCTCCAATCTTCCTCCACCCATCTTCGTGTTCCTCAACTTGTCATAGCCTTCGTCACACGCTCCTCGCCTTCTTCAAGGTTGCACTCGCCGACTTTCTCCTTTTATTTATCTCCGACTCTGGCTCTCCTCAACATATGGGAACAACAAAAATACCCAAATGAAAGCACTAAATCTCGTATAAATTGTCAAAAAACTAAACTCCATATAGTTGGTTCTTGAATATCCCCTCGTGACCTTCCTTAGCTAAGTCAGCAGTCTTTAATATCTTCCCCCTTCCAGGAGATAATAGCGCCAGAACACACATTGGGGGTGAAAGCTTCCTTTCCTGTGGGTTTCCTAGTCTCTCTGGTTCCAAAGTAAGAGTGGTCAAAAAATCCTCCACCTGAGGACCAGAGGGATGCTTTGGTGCTCCCTATTATGTCTGGAGCACCCGATCTGTATCCACCCCCAATTGGACCTGAATTGAGTCATCAAAACAAACATAATCTCGGTCGACCCCCTAAACAGGGTCTTGACAAGCCTGGATCAGATGCATAACCCTACCACAACGGGTACATAACCCAGAAGTCTTTCATACTGGAGTCCTACCGTAGTGTAACGCCGATGCGCCGAGAATTATAGCTGGACCCTCTATTAGAGCGGTTAGTCCACGTCTAGGCTGGCTCGGAACCAAAGAATGTCATCCCAAGCCTTTGGTGTGGGTATGGGAGCCTCGACCACCTCCGTGCCCAGCGTAATTGCTAATAGGGATCGGATGTGATCGTTCCGAGCATCACCTAGAACGTTGTATACTTGGACGGTGATCTCCATGTACCGGAATGGGATTGCATTCGGTTGCATGCACAAGACGAACGGGAGCAGGGTCAACGGGTACCCACTAAACGCCCACGAGCCTTTGTGCCGGATTCCGTTGAGATCCGTTTCCGACGAGAAAGAGAACGAGATGACATCCTTGGAAAAGACCTCGACCTCCATACCATTGACCTGTCACTGTTGAAGCATGACCTTACACGAGACTTTGGGGTTAAAACTGAACGTGGCCATGATTTTTCCACCGTCGACAACCGATATCGTCTATCGAACATTTTCCTGTCCGCCTCTGTCAGCACCACGACCACGAAGTCCTCGTCCAAAGAGACTCCTCTAGGCAGTCCGAAATGGCCTTCGGTTGACCGCCGGGACCCTATGGGAGGATAGCAGGGGCCTGGGGGTAGTGGTTGGCCTGGCCTGATGGAAGGCGTCAGAAGTGTCGTTAGGGGGTTGAGAGGGGGTCATACAGCCGATTGTTTCCCCGGATTTGGGTCTGCCTGCGACGGTTGGGAAGATCGGTTGCATGCGCGATCTGCGACGGGTCTTGGAGAGGGTTCCAACGGGAGGCGAGGAGCAGGTGAGATCCCCGCCGTGGGGCAAGACCCGTTGGGTTGGGGCCCCTGTTTGTGGCGGCGAACCTTTTGTGTATGGGGAGTTGATGGCGGAGGACCCCTCTTTTCGATGTAAAAGTGTGGCTCCGTGGTTGGCCATCAAAGACGGCGAGGCAGGATTGCTTGGCTTGCGAGTCCAAGAGGATGAGCCGGTAAATACCATGGTTGAAGATTCAAAAATGACTATCGGAGGAGATATGATAAGGGAGAGAAAACCTTAAGCCTTTGAGACTATTAATTCCATAAACTCATAAATCATAATTAACTCAAAGTAATCAGCAAATTCGGCCAGTTAGTGAGGCTCGCTCTGAATCTATTCATAAGTGGTTAAAGAACACTCCAATATATCGTGCCCTATGATCTTTAATGCAATCCATCTGATTAAAAACACGCAATATTCATAACAAATCCGTAACATTCCAATAATCAAAACAGGCGAGAGTACTGGTCTACACAGTTGTTATGATATTAATTTCTTGGAAGACTTGATGGCATATGGAGTGATGGGTGAAGTGAAATAGAGGCATGGCCCAAAGAGGTCTGTTGATTCGTAACTACTAACTAGGTTGGTGATAAAAGGAGAATCAATAAGCATAGCAGTGCCGGTACTACTACTAATAGCCAGCTGTGCATCAAGTACTTGAACAGCTGTTACGATTTGATGAGTCCATCCTCGGATCCTATCATGGACCCATCAAACCCTCGTGATGATCATGATCATGACCATGATTTGCTTCTGTCACGTAACAACCTTGTTTTTACTTATGCATACTGTCTAAATACAACTTCATATTGACTTGACTTTGACTCAGTTTTAAGGTTTGCACATGAAGACGGTGACAAGATTGATCGCATGGGAGGAACGAAGATCTGCAGTACAAAGCGAATGTGCATGTGATCAAGCTAAAGTAAAGCGTTTCAAATGCTGCCATTGGTGAATGGTCAACCACCAGCAACTCTGTCACATGAACTTTGATGTAATACATATTCTACGAACCTGGATTAGTAAGAGCACGTACAGCCCGTTGACCCATATCGCGAATTGAATCGCGATTTAACGGGTCGCGGGTTGGTGTTCTGTGGGACACCAATTATGCGACTCGTGAACCGCTAAATCACGGATTGGTCTACAACGCGCAGCTCGCACTCTGGGATTGCAAGCCGCGAGTTATACGAACCGAGTCGTTCGATTATCCAATCGCACCGTTGGTAACGTTCGGAAATGAATGATGATATATATTTTAATTCATTTAAATCATAATTTTCAACCCTATAGATACCCCATTCTCATACCACCAACAATTCTACAGCATCTCCCCAATATTTTTTCAATTTCACTCCTTCATTCCCAATTTCCTCTCTCAAAAGCCTAGTGAAAAATGTCCGACGACGAAACTCAGCGTTCGCATTCATCGGATGACGAACAACGTAGGGCGAAAGATTTCCATTTGTGCCCCGAGGACTTAGGCAGCTTCCGCGACATATTGACGCAACCTGGTAAGAACTCCACTTTCTCCCCCTATATGCAACCGGGTTCCTGCTCATGTACTTTCAAACTCTTTTTTTTTTGTAATTTATTTTGTAATTTATTTTTTTAATTTATTTTTGTAATTTATATATGCATCCGATATAACAGGTCCAGGTCAAGTCAACACTAGTCCAGGTCCATTCAACCCCGGTCCAGGTCAATTCCACCCCGGACAAAACTACCCCTTTCTACCTCAATACAACCCATTCCTTGGTCAAACCTACCGGGTTCCACCGCAAAGCTACCCGGTTCCACCTCAATACAACCAGGTATCCAACACGTGCCCGGAAACAACGGCACCCGTATGTCATCCCAGTCATCCTCTACCGGACATTCCCAACAACGACCAGCAAGGGTGACACAACCTAGAAGAAAATGGATCGTCGAGGCGGAGAGTCACCTCATAAATAAATGGCCCGAGACATCAAAAGACCCGATTAGGAGCAACTCCCAACAAGGTACCACATTCTGGTGCACAGTTACGAAGAGGTACAACGAGGGAGGTCGTCACCCGCCTTTCGGGTGGAAAGCGGTCAAGAACCATTGGAACACCCTTTCGACGAGGACCAGAAGGCTCCTTGGTCTTCTGAAGATCTCGAAGGCCGAGTACCATAACAGATGGAACCATGATGACCACATGAAGGCGGTGAAGGAGATGTGGCGCAAGATACCGGATAAGAAGAGGGTGAAGGGTGACCCAAAAAATTTCGACCTCGATCATTGGGTCGAGTTTCATGAGAACGAAGAAAAGTTCACCATCGAGGAAGGCACGATCGCTCATGTACGACGATAACGGTTGAATGAGGCTGAGACTTACAGCTCAACCCCACCCACTAGTACCAGTGAAGATTACACACCTCTCGATGGTGACTCCCAACAAGAATGACCAACTTCCAATCCGACTGATGGAGGTTCTCAAGAAAGACCCCTTCCCCTACGACCGAGGGAGGTCCTTCTCAAAAAAACCCTTCTCAAAGACCTCAGCGTGTAGAAGAGTGACCGTTGGGCAAGAAGTCTTCGAAGAGGAAGGGAAAAACCCTCAGCGACCAAATAAGTGCCATGACGGATATGGAACGAGCAAGTGCCGAGGCGCAACGAATAAACTTAGAAAGGGTCCGGCTATATCATGACTTCTCCAAGCAATGAGACCAACACTTCAAACAATATAATGAGATGTAGGATAAAGACATCTCCAACTACACCGAGGAGCAGTTGGAGAACAGTTCTTTATCTGGTTTGCACCATTGTGGAGCACAATTTATTTCAAAACCTACAAACAACTATTTTGTACCATAAACATATAGTTTAATGATACGATTTAACCTATTATACATGGTGTCAGAACTAGATTGACTTAATAGAGTTGTATTGTGAAAGCTAGGTTAGTGAATTATTAGATTTTGAGGCTTTTGGTCTCAATGAATACAACACAGCCTGTTCAATCATCAATCCCATTTTTAATACCTTCGGATCTGAAAGCTCCTCGCTTTGCTTCAACCAAAATATTAATATCACCCATCATGAGATGACATATTTGCCCCTACACCACCCACCACACCACTTGCATGCCCTACTCTTTACATTTAAGTAGCTCAGCACAACTGATAAAATGGATCGGTGAGATCGGGTACTCTAGCGCAGGCATTCTAGTTTGCTATGTGGTTATGAGTCAATCAACTGAAAATCTAGGATTACTTCTGTACTTCTATCAATTAATCGACCTTTGCTAGAAGAATAATATATTATTTTTTTCAAACTTGATTTTATAATATGCCTATGCATCTTGGTGTCTATTAAATGTAATTATTGATAATAATCTAACATAGGACAGTAATTGAGTTCTATTTCACTACTCACTACTCAGCTAAATGTACAACATAGCCTGATCTTCATTACAGGGTTGCCTACTCATTTACTCACCATAAACTCATACATTCAAATGTTTGATCATTCGAGAAGAACCTGTCATTTGTGAAGGGTACGATAATAGATTAGAGATCTCAATAAGTGGTAGAGAAAGTCGGTTAGTTGGATATGGCCGTGAAAGGGTCGAGACGTTCTTCCTCCCCAGCGTCTCGTGTCTTCGAGGGCCACTCATTTACTCTGACGAAGCTGTTTGTCAGATCTCGCCTGATTCTCATAGGGCTCCTTTACATATACAATATCGGTCAGGCCCATGACCCTCTTCGCTGTTGCGTTGTTCTTAAGGTTAATGACTTGCAGTTTTGGTGCTTTTTACCTTTCTCGGCCTTTCCAGGAGCTAACGTCTTCATGTAAAATGGTCTATTTTTTGATGGGTGAATGAAGGGGATTGAACCCGCGCATGGTGGATTCACAATCCACCATGGTGACCCATTGGGGGAAGGTCCCTTAGTTGGTCCTCAATGTGTGCATGAGTGGGTAGGAGCCCGTTATTACCCATCCCTCCTAACTATCGATTAAGGAAAGATGTTGGTTGTCATGCCAACACTCCTCCTCGAACCAAACCTTCTTCTGTCTCGACCTCGGATTGGAGTTTCCAGTTGGGCGTTTGGATCCATGAGTGTTTGAGGGCTTTAGGTAAGATGTTCGTTGTCAGAGGTGGTGCATGGTCTTGTGGTCTCTATTTTCCTCTCTCCTTGGGGTACCACCGGTTGCAATGTCTATCCTTGTTGACGAAGGCATGTGGCTCTATAAGGCAGATGCGACTGATTTCATTGGATGGGGATGACCACGATGAAGTTGACGTTGTACCGGTGAGAGCGATCCAGGCGATGGATGTGACCAAGTATTTGTATGTCCCTACAGGTTGGTTGGTTGTTGTCCTAGAAACACTACACCTCGAAAGGCCTCTATGGGGTTACGTCTGATACGAGTTAGGCGAGGTTTGTATAGGAACCTCACCAGGAGATATGAGCTTCAGGGCGTGGTGTAAGACAGTGGGATGGAGGATTGTTCCACACAATCTTAGGCCAAGCCCCCTTGGTCACCCTCTACCGAGCGAGACATTCCTTGTTGTTCTAAAGGAAAAATATTACCATCTGGAACTCGAGATGATCCCCTCTACATATGTTAAGTGTTTTTTAACAAGACCGAAGTGTTTTTAGGCACACTTGAGCTATAAGCCGTCTTCTTCCTAAGTTTAGATTTTTCAATCATTATGTTCATTCTAAATGTATGATGGAAAATATATATTGTAGTGACCAAAGTGTATAAACACCTGCTTTAATATAAAGATTTTAAATTATAATCTAGAAACCAAAGATCAATTTCCTTTATATATCATGAGTGCATTGTCATTAATTTTCAAATTTGAATACGCATAATTTTCTCTTTAGAAGTCTCTCTTCTGTCTAAACCCTGGAAATCAAAACTGTCGAGTTCAAGTTCAGTCGTCCACCTCACGCAAAAAAAAAGTCTCTAGATAGGAATCAAGCAGCGTTTAGGCACTATAAGACTGGACAAAAAAAACATTGCTTAAGGAATAGCTGAAGGTCCCAAATGCTCTCGTTCTCTGTTTCCTGTTCTCAGCTCTTATCCTTCTATGGTCAATATTGTACTCTAATCAAGGAGGTCAAGGAGGGTGTTGGTTGTGCGGGTGATGCCCGTGCTCCCAAGCTTAGGAAGGTACGCAAGCCCAGTACGAATGCTCATCCTAAGTCAGCCAAATCAACCACGAAGGTGAAGAAGGGAATGCCTTTAACAAGCGCTGCCGTGCACCGGTCTCGTGGGAAGAAGGTGGCTCCTACCGTGTCAGTGGAAAAGAAGGGAGTGCCGGGGGCATCACTTCAGAATCCACGATCTCGTGGGAAGAAGGTCGCTTCGGTGGTTGTGGAATCCGATCTCACGGAACCTCTGGCTCCGGCTAGTATCGATCCGAGGAAACGAAGGAAAGGTTCGTCCTTGGATCTGAGTCAGGCAATCGAAACTTCGGCCACCAAAGTGTTTGTCTATAATCTTCCGTACTATATTACCGATGATTGGGTTCAGAACTCCCTTGGGTTTATGGGGAGATTGTTTCGGTTAAAATCCTCAAAAAACCGAACCATCGTGGTTGTTACTTCGGCTTCGTCGAATTCAAATCTCCAGAGGTTGCTTTGCAAGTAATTGATGCTTTTAATGGGTTCAAGTTTAATGGGTTCAAATTATTGGTTGCGTTGGATCGTGGCCAAAATAAGAAACCGATGGAACTTGCTGCTCCAGGTGCAAAACAGAGCTCTAGTGGCTGCGTTTTGGAGTGTCAAGAGGAGAAGTCGAAGCTGGATGAGGAGGTTGTTCTGGGTATTGAGTGTGTTTCGGGTCCTGTTTTTCGTGTTGGGGACGGTGTTGTCGCGTCTATGGAACAGAGGACAGAGGTTCAGAGCATCACCGGTGCAGTTTCCGGCGACGATTCTATGGAGTGTTTTTCGAAATCCGCACTTCTGGATAGAACGCATGATTCTCGTGATTCGGTGGAGTTCGTTGTTGGTGATCCTAATTGGCTGTTTGCGATTCAGTAGATCACGTTGAACGTGAATCTCACGAGGAAGAAGGTGAAGCGTTAGAAACGCTTGGTTGGGTTCGAATATGGTTGGGTCTGGCACACGTTCACTTAATTGCAATCCAAGTGCAGTTGCTATGGAGACTGCGATCTGCAGTGTTTCTGAAAATCTGAAGGTTAGCGCGGTATCGTGTGCTATTGGGGCTTGTGTGGCCCGACACAGTACTAGCCCAAAGAACTTGGATGTTGTTGGGCCAGCACAGTCGCCTCAACATGAAAGCCCAAAAAAGGTCGAGTCTAGTGCGGCTACCAAAGTTATCGAGCCTTTGAAGTCCGATGTCGAGATTGGGCTTTTTCAGTCAGGTAATCCTTCGGATCGTATTCAGGGAGATGGCCAATCAGAGGGTCAGTCATCCCAACCGGTGGCTTTGAGTGATCCATCCGGGAATCAACAGAGTAGTCCGTGGAAGGAGGTTCTTCTCCAACCTCCGAAGAACAATGGGTCGTCATTCGAAGCTGCCTTCTAGAGCCTCGAATCGTCAAAGTCGGCCTCCCAAGTTCTTAGGAGATTATTATACTCTTCAAGTCAAACCGGCTCATTCTCTGAGTCGGGAGAGAATTGCAAATCCTATGGATATTGATAAGCAGGTCTTACAAGGTCAAAGTTTCCGTTCAAGTTGCTTGCAAACTCAAGCCGCTCAGTTAGCTCATACAGCCAAAGCTTTTGACGATCCAGATTTGACTTCGGAAGGTGAAGAGTGGGTCACTGATGGTTGATTTGTGTGGTCTATTTTGGTCCACTTTTGTTTTTGTTTCGGGATTTGATCCCGCAGCTCCTTCTGAGAGCTCCCTTGTCATGGTTGCCTTTAGTTAGATCCTTCTTGGATTTAACTTTTTATTCATAAATTTTCCGAGCTTATCCAAAAAAAAACCTGGAAATCCCGTCGCTTACCTTCCCTCTCCTCTAATGGCTTTGGTCATCGGTCATGGACATCACTGGTGGTGGACTCTACTCGCCCCTTGCTCTTTTCCTTCTTCTTCTTTTTAGCTTGGATGATTTGGCTCTCTGCTTAGAGGCTCTCTTGCCGCTCCTTTCCCTTATCTGTGTTTCTACTAGAGTTTTGGCTCGTTGTCTCTCGGGGTGGGTCGTTGGGGCTAGCCAGTCTTTAGGTCGTTCTCCTCCTTATTGTTAATCTGTCGAGATTCTATACTTGTGGTTCCAAATCCGCCCTCCTTGGGTTCAGACATGGCGCTCCTCCGGTTGGATCTTCTCCCATATCCGATTCAAATCTCTTGCTCGTGTGTGAAGCTTCTAGATCTGACGAATTAGGTAGTTTTTTGGGTAATCCTCATCGGGTGTGACCTTTCTCCTCTTCTCTCCCTCCATATGGTCCCGTTTTTGTTCATTGTCATCTCCTCCGGTCACGGTCGCGAAGGAGGGTCGCTGGTCCTGGTCTTGGTCGATGTCGATTGTTATGCCTTGTTGGCTTTGTTGCAGTTTTGACTAGGTAGGGGATAAGGGTCTACTCTATCGTGTATAGTGTTGGCCGCCGGCGTGTTGGGGTCCTCATGACTCCAATGAGTTTTGGGTTTGGTTGAGATTTTGGTCGGTAGGTGTTGGTTTCTTGGTTCTATGAGTCTTGGTTGTGGATGCCTTTAGGCTCTTGAGGTAGTCCTTCATGCTTTCTTTTTAGTTTCAGTGTTGTGAGCTCTAGTCCTTTTCTCACTGTTTCATACTTGAGGTTTGCTCTCTGTGTCCTTCATGTTTGGTATATCTAGATTTTTAGACATTTTTTTGTGTTTTTTTTATAAACTCGAAAAATTTATTAAAACTGATTCCAAAAAGAATCAGAAAGCCCTGAATCAAGAAGAAACAGGGTAGCAACCAACGATAACAAATGGGCTCCAACAAGGGGAGCCAAAGGCTAAGCCTTTTCTAAAAAAGAAAAAAAGGAACAAAAAGAAAAAGAAAAAGGAAAAACAAGGGACATTTTTTTTTGTGTTTCTTTGGTTTACTTCATATCTGTAAAATCTGAGTATAGGATTGTTAGACTCATCCTTAATTTTTTTGTAAGGTGCAGGTTGTAATGGTGGTATGTTGTTATTGCATATATACTCTCATTTCTTGTTCGGAAATTTGAGTCCTTAATAAAAATTTGCTGGCAAAAATAATTGACATTAATTTTCAACTTTTAAAGTACTGCTTTGCCACTCTCAAACAGAATAAAAATATTACCTATCATTTTTGAAACAAAAGAAACATCATTATTATTATTTTGATCAGCGGTGCAAATGGAACTAAAAAACCAAACCTTTTAAGAAAAAAAGAGGGCAAGATCTGTGAGGATCAGAGGAACAAAAACAAAGCATTCCCTCAATAACCTCAAAGAAAACAAAACAACAATAGAAAGTTGGGTCTAACAAAGCCTATACCCGAATTTTCCAAACATAAAACAAACTAAGACAAGAAGAAATACCATAAAACAGTTAAGGTCTCAATACCATATATAACCACCATAAAGAACAAGAAAAAAGCAGGTCTAAAAACCAGAAGTTCCACCAGTAGGCTCAAATTAGCCTCTTCCAACTGCACGAGACTCCCATTCCTTAAGCGAAACCAATGCTGAGATAAGGTCAACCTTTGCTCAAAAGAACCATGCACCCTACACCAAGAGTGACAGGGTCTTTCGGTAGACAGTGTCCAGGGCCGCAGACGGTTGAGCAAAACCGATCGAGAAAACAATCGGAACCCACAAAACCAAACAACTCTAAAACGAGTGGCTTCCGAGGGCAGAGGTGCCCACAGAACTCGTCGACGGCCAACAACAAATAACCGACGAGCCCGAGCCATCATGTCGTCGGGAAGACTTAAAGACCAACTGAAGAGTTGATGGGATGTGTGTGTGTGTGTGTGGGGGGGGGGGGGGGGGGGGGGGGGGGAGGAGAATATCTAAGCAAAGATCGGAAGAGAAGAGGAATCAAACCAGCAAGGCCTAATATTTATCCCGAAGTCCAGATCTAGAGGCAGAGCAGACTAGGGATAGAAGCTCGCCTTCATAGGAGCAAAACTTACCAACGTCGCGATGATCCTCAGCAAGGAAGCGTATCCCACGATCGAAGTTGGAAGATGTCGCCCGAATATGAGAAGTGAGGCTTCACTTTCACTACCCTGGAGCAGCAGCCACCAAAACGACGAGGACGTGACAGATCCGTAAGCATTCTCACCGAAAAAGTTGAGGAAAGTCGTCCCACCATCGAATCTGAAGCGCCTTGAGGCAGACAAATACCGAGAGAAGAGGGGTAGATACCGTGCAAGCATCGGGAAAGAGAACAAAGGGGGACGAAGATGAAAAGAGGAGAGGAGAGGCCACCGACAACGACTTCCATAGATTTAAAGATCACCGACGGAAAAAAAAAAGACTTGACGATGGTGATCTTAAAAGAGGGATTTAGGATTTTCTACAAAGAAGTCAAAGCACCTCCCTTTAAAACCCTAAACAATTACAACACGTTGAACCATCATTATTTGTGTAAGTGTCTATGTCAAGGCATCTATTTTTCTAACCAGATAAAATTTGTGTTATTATCTCAATATTTAAAAAAATCATCAAAATCTAGTCATTTACTCGAAAAATATATTTGTTTGATTACAATTAATTATGGTTGACAATGCATCTCCATTCGGTATCCAGTAAATTAAATACGGGACTCGAAAAGCCCAAATGGTAAAACTAGTGAACTACGGAGAGTGAGCGAACCATCTGTAAACATTCATCTCATCTCTCTCTCTCTCTCTCTACGTTGGCGCTCGTCGGGAAACGAATCAGCCAGGCCAAACCGACGACGTATGGGTATTTGTTTCTCAACCGAGAGCAGTCTCCACACTTTCCGGCAACGGAAAATCAGGACCGAACACGGAGCCAATGGTCTCAGGGAATCATCGGCGTCAGTGAGTGTGATCGGCGTCGAAGGCAAGGTACAGAAGTACCGCGAATCGATAAAGGCGAAGGAGGTGATATCGGAGAACCCAAACTGCTTCCTGTGCAGCGCCGAGACCATGAGGGTAGGCTCACGCGTTCCTCGCGTGCCTGACGATGAGGATCTACAGTCCGATCAGATTTACTTCCTGATGCCATTGTCCCGGGCCCACCTCCCCTTGACGCTACCGGAGCTGTGCCAGCTCGCCATTTCCACCAGCTCCGTCCTCGACCGAGTCAAGATTCGGTAACCGCTCTCAGAAGTTTTTGCCATTGTTTTGTCTGTTATCGTTACAAATGCTATCGCCATTACCAATTTTTTTATTAATTACAATATCAATTAATCAAAATTTTGCTTCCTTAATTACCCCTCCTCCATGCCACTCTGGGATTTTGCTGGCGTAGCATCATGAACTGTAAACTAGCCCATACAGCTCTTTGGGTGTAACCGGCCCATTTATATCTTGAGTCATTTTATAAGGGCCCATTATGTTGATCTGTTACTCTTACCTGAAGTGTTGTCACGTGACGGGGTGTATAGATCTGAAAGTCAACTTGAACATGCACATGACACCCGATCCAAGGAGAGCCAAATCGCCCCCAAATCAGGCGACAGTGTCCTTCCTTGCCGCCTTTCATGCTTCCCCAAAACCCATATTCTTCTCCACACAAGGGCATATAAGTAAATTCATCGTACCACGTGTATCGTCCATAAATAAGAGAGAGACAAAGGGTGCTAAAACACAATTACATACTATGGAGAATATCTTGATTGCTCTGTTTGTTCTGGCGCTGGCAACGTGGCAACACGCCGGAGCGACACCGCCGGGCACGAGAGCGATGAAAGAGGCGGCGAGAGCCGGTTACCTGCAGGCGCACAACCAGGCTCGAGAGGAGGTGGGGGTGGGGGCGCTGAAGTGGAGCACGGCGCTTGCGAACGCGACGAGCCGGGTGGTCCGGTACCAGAGGGACAAGAAGGGGTGCAAGTTCGCGGAGCTGAAGAGCGGGAAATACGGAGCGAACCAGCTGTGGGGGAGCGGGCTGACGGTGACGCCGCGCATGGCGGTGGAGAATTGGGTGAAGGAGAAGCAGTTCTACCAGTGGAGGAACAACACGTGCTCGGGAGGACACACGTGCGGGGTCTACAAGCAGGTGGTGTGGAGGAGGACAGCGGAGGTTGGTTGCGCACAAGCCACGTGCTCCAAGGACGACTCCACCATCACCGTTTGTTTTTACTATCCTCCCGGTAACATTGTCGGCGAGAGGCCGTACTAGAACTCTGTTTTTGTACCCAATCAGATCTCTATTGTTTGATTTTCTGATTAATAAAACCAAAGATTGCATTTGCATATACAAAAGGCCATGATGATATTGTGTTCCTACTTTGTACAAATGAAGATGAAACCAAAAGTGAAGTGAGCAACGGTCACTTGACGAGCTCTTTGGATATCAGGAAACGAAACGTGAAGTTGTGTGGGATCCAATCAATGCACTTCCTGGATTGGCGTTTCTTGATGGTCTTCTTCAGCAACGATCCCTGGATCATTTCCATCACTCCAGCCTGACACAAACCCGAATCTTTCGCATATGACTCCACCGTCTTTGGTAGGAGGACTTTCCCGTCCTTACCTAGGCTCCAGGTAGCAACAATGTGATCTTCTTTGGCTGCTTCCAGCTCCTGAAGTATTCCCTTGGGACTGTACAGTCGAACCTGGAAGACATTGCAAGATTCAGAGATGGTCTTTTTCTAATTCTGTGAACTTTTCTTCTTTCAACGTTAAGCATCTATGTTTTGTTCAATGTGTAAGCAGAAAGATGAAGGAAAGGTGATTTAAGATTAAGTACCGCGGGGTCAGAGTGGCTTCCAGAGCACAGGGCAAAGTGTAGTAATGGTTCTGGATGCCCAATTGCATAAGCTTGACGCTCATCTTCACTCCTGAACTTTGATTTTGAAGAAAGCAACAAACGAAGCCACTGCAGACAAGTTCGGTATATTCAAAACCATTATAGAAAGGGAAAACATCGTTTCCTAGCCCTCTCAGAAAGGTTATTTGCAATTTCTAACTGAGGCCAACCTTCCGTGACAGATCCTATCACAAAGGTGGTTTTTGTTATAAAAAGTAACATAAATGTGGTAGTTTGTTACAAAAATGTGGTATTTTTTTTACAAGGAAAACCGCCTTTTTCATACTTATTTTACACGTGATTGGTATTTTTTGTAAACGTGTAGCACTTTTGTGATAGGATCTGTCACCAAAGGTCGACTTCAGTTAGAAATTGCAAATGACGTTTCTGACTGGGTTAGGAATCAACGTTATCCCTTACAGAAATGACAATGGAGAAGATGAGGGTACTTCAATGTAATAATGCATTCTTGGTTTTACCTGTCCAGGACGAGAGACCCTACATCCAAGGATAGAGCTCTGTATTGTGTCTACACTTACTGTAATTCCCCCGATGTTATAAGCAGCCTACGAAGAAGAACGAGAGTGTTCATAAAAGCATAGTTCTGAATCATATTTCTATAAAAACAGCAGGGCGCTGCTCGGTACCTTCAAGAGTAAAAAGACTCTCTTCATGTTGTTCTTTGGAACCCCATAAGCCAAAAATGCCTGTTGAAACAGCATAGTACTGATTACCATTCACTCACAAGTCACATCAGAAACAGAAACATTTGAGATCAGAATCATTACATGCATGACCAGTGCATTGTGTATGTTGATCCAGAATGCTAGCTTTTCCTCTCGATTTAATTTCCTAGGATTTACTTCTTCTAGCCGAGACACAAGAGACCTGCACCAAAGTAGTTTACTATATGGCAAGAAATATTGCTTACATAAATAGTGACGGTATGTGGCTCTTGAAGTAATGATATGGCACTGAAGCTCACCTGAACTCTTGCAGCAAGTGTTCTATATCACCCAGTTTCTGGTTATCTCTGTATATCCATTGCACTTCAAACATTGTGCTATATGGCCCACTAAACTCTTTTATTCCTTCCTCATGGAAAGGATTATTCCTAAAGCCTGGACTCCACATGTTGCATTGTTCTCGCGGAGAAAATCCACTACCCGATGAAAAAGAAGGATTTGGAGATGAGAAGCCTTGATTTGTGGAAGGTGGGTCTGCAAGCTTGCAATATATAGTTGACATGCACTTAACCATATCTTCTGCAAGTCTGTTTGGTGTGTTGGGGACGTGATCGGAAATACAGGTGCCCAAATGCTCTGCCAGACTAATTAAACTCGAAGAAGTATTCTGATCATACTGTGAGAAGCAATGAAAATCATAATCAACAACTTTGACATACATATTATATACTATTAGTTCCATCATCAATCAATACCGTTCTTGCATCTTATAAAAGCAGATAAAAAGCTTGGAATTACCTCCATCATGGACAAGGGCTGGGAGTGACAAACACTGATTGATTTAGCTGGATACTCTTCCTTAGGATAAGTTCTTGTAAAGAATGCTGAAGCATGTGATAGTGAAGAGTGACACGAATGAACACCAGAATCTGGTCGCTTGTCTTCTTCCTCAACACCACTTGATTCCTTCCATGGATTGTCAATGGATTGAGAATTTACTTCTCTCTTTGGAGTGACGTGATGTTGGGAAGCTTTGCAGAACCTCCCTCTTGATGTTGCTAAAGGTGATTTTATTTGTAAATCCTTTGAAGGTGGAGATATGGAAGATTCTTTTTCATCAAATGCTTGGCGGTACAAGGACAAAAGATACTGTTCTAAATACACAACTTCCAACTCGAGCACAGCTATTTCCCTGACTAATTCTGTAGCTGGCTGGACTCAAATGAAAATGTAACCACAAATTATAAGATGTTTTCTATAAAACAAGTAAAAAATTCAAAGAACATTTGTGTTAACATACATAAAAATTGTACCCGTACACAATCTTTACAAGACTAAGACCTACCTTGGTTATTGAGCTTTCATTTGTATTACTAGCATGAATAGAAGATCTGTAACCGAAAGCTTTTTCTAAAGCATGGCGAACCTCAAACTGAGTTTGTAATCTTGTCTCTAGTTGGATAATCTACATGCCAAAAGAACAGTTCAAACACAACAATATAGCTGAAGTTTAGTAGCAACACACCTCTTGAGCTCAAATCATATGCCAATGAGCCTTGAACGCTTAACATTAACATGTTTAGGTTTTTACCTCTTGTTTCAAGGAGCTATGGACCTCAGCACCAGGGGATTTCTTTCTGTCAGTTTTGGTACAGCCCTTCAAAATCTCCATGTCCTGGTTGCAAATCGAGTCAGAAGGTCAAAAAGCTTGAAAAATTAAGGTGAAACCACTTCGGTAAAGACAATGCAGCTTAATCAGTCTTTTATACCAATTTCATAATCTTTTACATGATTCCTCATCACCATTTACTTTATCTAGTGTGATATATATCAACCACATAAGGGCGTAGTTGTATCTTTGTACACCTTCATCCCTCCAAACTTTACTTTTTTTAACAAATACATCTACAATGGAGGTGGAAAAGAAAAAGGCAAAAGAATCTGGAAAAGAACAAAGAGAAGAAGAGATGATTATAGTACTCTTCATGCCTGGCTTTATGCTATGGTATAAGATTCACAAAGATGGAAAGAATGAGAAAATTGCACCTTAATGACGACTTACTAAGTTACTTTTCCATTTCATGCAGATGTTACTTTTTAAAACATTAAGCAAAAAGCTAAGAAGCAGCTTCCTTACCAGCTTTGTATCATGTGGTGCTCCAAGTGAACCACTTATGCCATCTTCATCAACACTATCCATGCCAGTGAAACTGCATAGATGAGAGCAAGAATGAAAAAACAAATGGTAGATACATATGCCAGAAACAGGACTTTCCACAGAATTCTTGCCTACTTCATAACCAAGCACTATAAGAAAATCCCATATTAAGAGAAAAATGATACATGTTATATGCCTAAAACCCTCAAATTTTCATTGAATTGTAAGAAACCTCCTATTTTTACCATTCCTTGAGGCGTGTAGACACTGATTTCTATTTCAACAACAAAAAAACTTAGGGTTTTGCCCATCTGGGAGGTATATGATTCATTGCTGCTGAGCAAAATTAGCAATACAAATTGGGAAGCATGTAATGTTTTTCCAGAATTAGCTATTCTGAAAAAAGCACCATGAAATGCCATAAAAGCTCAAGTTCTTAACTTTACCCAAAACCCAACTCAGAACTGCATACAGACTTCCAGTTGAAGCACTCCATCATGTAGCAAAGCCATAAACAGAAGCAAATATGGCCATACATGATTGCAAGCAAACAAAAACAAGAAGTTGCTAGTCTAGTACCTCTGTGAACGCTTGTGTCTCAATCCCAGCATTTTACCCTTTCCAGGCTCCTCAAAACCCACCTCTGAGAATTATCCCAAAACAACAGTAATTTCAGTGAAACAGAAGCGCCAAAGGAAATCAAGGAAACCAAACAGAAAAACAATCACCTTCTCTTTAGGGTCCAGTTGAAGCAAGCCAGAAAAAAAGAAGATGGGTTTTGCTCCACTGGACCAAAATGGGGTTTCTGGGTGCCACCACTTGAGGCTCCAAGACTCTCACTTGTCTTCTTGCATTTTAGCAGGAAGTAAGAACAGAGCTTCCCAGAAGTATCCACTATCCACAAAGCTAATAGCCAAATACTGTCACTTGCTGCAATGTTTTTTTACAGAAAAGCCCTCAGGAAAAGATGAACCTTAATGGAAGGAGATGAAGAAAGTTGGTATGGACTTGGACTCTATCTAACCAGAAAGCAGCTCAAAATGTCCAATAACAGACAAGTTTCACTCAACCAAAGATGTAAAGGAGACAAATGAAATGAAAGGAAGGTGATTGATAAATAGGAAGAGGCCATGGCTGTTGTTACAGATGGAAATTAATATATATTATTATAAATAGATTAGAATCCATACCTCACTCACATTGCCAATTATACATAGTTATACGTACGTATATACAAATTAAGGTTGAAATTCTGACCCTGTTATTGTTGAATCATGGGATTAAGATAGTTACATTGAAAGCTATTAAGCAAATACAAAATGTTCAGCTAGATGTGAAAGTTCTAGTCAAATGATTAATGATGTGTTAAATGTAAACAAGATTGTAAATTTGATCAACCATCGTGCCATTTTGTGTCAAAATCGAGCTGTGTTTCATAATATTGTCATTTTAGTGTTGGAGTGGATATTATCTAAATTTTGAGTCCATGTTCCACAAGACTAGTCTATGTTGTTAGTTCTTCCATAAGCAAAATACACATTTTCCTTGGCCTGTGAACAAGACAAATCCATCCAAATTTGACAGGTAATGAGCACCAACAAGCGCACTGATAAAAAAAATAGTTCGAAGAAGAAAACAAAAACATAACGAAATGGATACTTGGGACGTCAAATCTGGAAAAAATAAACGTTTTAGACATTAACTTTGACAGAACTAATGCCATGTTACCATTTTTTTTAACACTGTCCACCAAAACACTTCTAAAGTTGGCCGTCAAGAAACTATGATTTTTTTTTTGTCAAATTGTGTGAAAAACTGAAGTGAATGTTGTAATTTGTGAATTGAAATCATTTTGTGGCCTGATGTGAACGATTTGGTTCAATAACAATCACGAAAAATTTAAGCTCTAAAGATTAGAAGCTGAAAATGTCCAGTCCCAAACCCAATAAATAAACAATGATGAAACTTTTGTGTATGTGGGATGGTGACAAAATTAGTAAGACAACCAAGAAATAGAAGATAGATAGTGTACAATACTTGATATTGGGAGGGGCAATAAGCATCAATGTTATTCAAATGAAACTTGACAGACATGCTTCATGGATCCATGAGACTACCTAGTTGCATTAATTACATTCTTTAATTTGTGGTTTACAATAAACAACATCCTCTACTCAGATTTTCCTAAACACAAGGTTGTCATTTTACATGTTTGGTTTGGGGATGCCAAGGAACCGATGATGTTCTGACATGTTTAGAATCTCAAATGAACATTGAAGCAAGGTTTTATTATCGCAGAATCCGGATGGCTAATTCGAGGAAGAGTTGAAAAAATGAGCATCCAAAGATTAATTAAGTTCTTGGATTGATCAAGTTACTGCAGTAGCAGCAATAACATAGTTGAAGAAGGACCTTGTTATAAGTAGATTAATGGAAGAGGACAAAACAGAAATGTATATAGATGTGTGTAGAGAGGTCTAATTGAGAGATTCTGAAAATAGATTTGAAATTTCATCTTCTTTTTTTGTAGCATGATCTATGCATCTTGTTTTTTCTGCTTTGCATTGGGACGAGACACTATGTATATGAATATTACATTTTCAAGGAACATAGTTGAGACTTGAGTGCATGGTTTTGATTTATCATGAAAATATAATTACATGGATGAACATTTGAAATTAGAGACCATCACACATAATGTATATTGTATTACACTAGAAAAGTTGTGTCAGTCTGTTGATGGAACTTTAATGTGATAACCACGGTTGTAAAAGTCTCTGTCTAGCCCTCCGTTTAGGCCCCAAAATCTGTAAAAACGTTCGACTTGCGGCACTTGCCGCCTCACTTAGGTCCCAAAATCTGAAAACCATCCGACTCGTCGTCCCGTCTGATTAATCGGAAATTTGACTCTAATTTGTGAAATTAGACATTTATAACATAGATGAAGATGTGAGAGACACAATATGTTTGTAATGGTCTTGAATTTTTCGATAAAAATAAGGGATAATTGTCAAAAACTACCCTAAAGTTTCGTCCACAGACGAGTTGATGCACAAAGTTTCGTCCACGCTGTGTGGCTACCTGAAGTTTTGTCCACGAATTTTTTAGTTTTAACGTAATAAGGATGTTCAGAATGATGGTCTGTGCAGTGCTTCCCGGATTGAATAGACTAGTGGACAAAACTTCAATGCACCCACAAAGCGTGGACAAAACTTCAATGCACCCACAAGAGCGTGGACAAAACTTCAATGCACCCACAAAAGCGTGGACAAAACTTTAGTGCACCCACAAAGCGTGGACAAAACTTTGTGCATCAAATCGTTTGTGGACAAAACTTTAGGGTAGTTTTTGACTATTATCCCTAAAAATAATATGGGACGTGTCTCTTTTTTTGATTATATTTGTGTAATATATATTAAATAATAATTAAAAAAATTAAATCCGTCTAGGCCCCGACTAGTTTCTGCTTAACGCCTAAAAATCCTCACCGCTCTACTAACGTCTAACACTTTTTACAACCATGATGATAACATAGTTTAATGATTATGAATCTATCATATTTCTGTTCCAGTCATGTAATAAGTATTTTGGGGACTTCATTTATAAACTTACACTAATCCTCATATGATCCTAGAATGAGGTTGTGATATCATATGTGAACCCAAAAACAGAGCTTGAAAAGTGAAGAATCCATGGAGGTTTGAACAAGCAAATTAATGCCAATCATGTCCAGTCCAGAAAAGGGGCATCCCCATGGTCCTTTTGTTTGGTACTAGTCCCCACTATCCCACTCACTTATACATCTCTCCTCCCAACACACACATTTGATTACAGAATCAGGGTTCAAAATCATTCTTAGATATACTCATATACATTATCCTTTTTGTTGAAGGGTTATTTTGTGAGGATCACAAGTGAGTTTAAGTCTAACGTCAGGTAAATAAGCTAATAAGTTTCAGGGATAATTGTCTAAAACTACCGTAAAGTTTCGTCCACAAACGAGCTGATGCACAAAGTTTTGTTCATGTTGTGTGGTTATCCTTTAGTTTTGTCCACGTTTTTGTGGGTGCATTTAAGTTTTGTCCACGCTTTGTAGGTGCATTGAAATTTTGTCCACGCTTCTCTTCAATCCAAGAAGCACTGTCCACACCATCATTCTGAACATCCCTATTACGTCAAAACTAAAAAAGTCGTGGACAAAACTTCAGGATAACCACATAGCGTGGACGAAATTTTGTGCATCAACTCGTTTGTTGACGAAAGTTAAGGGTAGTTTTGGACAGTTATCCCTAAGCTTTATAAATTATTGCTCAACTAAGGCTTTGATACCTCTGCCGTCGTACGCACCACCATGGTTATAGCTATGACAATCGTCATAGCTTATGTCATGGTTCTTCATCTCTCTTCTATCCACATTCTCCTCAGCACATTCTCTTTGGGTCATACGAGAGTTTTCTCTGGTAGGGATCCTCTTGGGCCGACGCTAGGCACCGCGCCGTGAAATCTCCCCCACCACCACCGACACGTCTCCCGATCCTGTTCGGTTCCCCCTCTGCAATTTCGATGGTTGTCGTCTGGCTCACCTCGGTGTCAACCAACCTTCAAGCCGCCTGAAGCCGGCAACCCCTGAAATACCTCTACATTTGCTGCCCTGGGGGTTTCCGTCTTTATAGTCGCTGCCATCCTTGAAGCAGTCGCCGTCCCTACTGTCGTCGCCGCCGTCTCAGATGTTGCCGCCATCTCTAGAGTCGCCCCTGAAGTCGCCGCCGCCGGATCTGCAGGCGCAACCGGCGCGTCCTTCTCCCTGGCCTCCACCGACGCAACTACCTCGACCCCTTTCACGATTATGGATCTGACTACCGAAAGGGTCTTTTTTATTTTATTTTAGTTTGTCTTTGTAGGATCAAATGCCTGCCCAATAGAGAATCGAGTATTTCTCTACGGAGGGGAGCATCGGGGACTGGCCCTGGGAGGGGTCCCATGCAGATGTTTTGCCTCCCACCATCACTGTTGTTGAGATCTCGGATTTCCGGCGCCCCCTTCCCTCTTTTCGTATTTTGTCCTTGCCTATATGGCGCTCAAATACTGTCTGTGATGGTTCTAGTGGAAAAAGGTTAAGTGAGTCATTGCTGTTTTTGTCTGACCTTAGTGGCCCGAGAGCTTGTTCCCTGACGCACATCGATGTTTTGAAATAAATTTAATACAAGTTGCGTTCCAACCGTCGTTCCGACCCCCTTACGCTCCTCTCGTAGGTGGCAATGGTTCACCAACGGGAATAGTGGGAAACCGTAGAACACCCTAACGATGTTCCCATGTTTTTTTCCTATATAAATTATATGTTTAATCCTTATTTAAACAATATAATAATTACACATAGAAACTTAAATGTAATATTAGCATGTGGTGTACATAAAAAATAGTATATTAAATGTAAATAAGTAAATAAAATAAAAAATATTTATTTATAATTTTAAAATTGAACTTTTAATTTTTTTAGAAAAAAATATTAAGTTAATCATTAAATATAAAAATAATACAATTGTTATCTATTCAAAAAATGTATTTTTTTTTGAGCGAAAGTTGTTTCCGTTGGTCAAATGTTTCAATTACAATAATGTGCGTCAGAGACTCTCTGACTACCAAGAACAGGCATAGAACATGTAAAATAATGCGCAATTCTTTTCATAAAATAACCGTCTTTGACGGTATTGCATTGGTGCCCCATGGGCTAGGACAGAAGGTGGTGAAAGGCAGAAAGGAGACCGGAGGAGCTGATGGACCTCGACGGTGATAGCGATGATGTGAGGCAACACCTCAGACAGGGACCCCTCCAAGGGCCATCCCTTGAGGCTTCGGGCACCTACCATCCCTCTCGGCTCGGATGTTGAGTCCTTGCCGAGTTTTGTCGTGAAACTTCCTCCTGGAGTTGCCTCTTGGGAGGTGCTTCACATATTGTGATGGATCCCTCGTTCGGATCATTACCCGTGTCGGCGTTTGGAGGAGGGGGCGACGGCGGTGGTGGCATGAACAGACTATCCATGGCCCAGCGGGCCCGGGATGTAAAGACCAGTGGTCGACCACGATGACCCCAAGTTGGTGCTGGATGGGAAGCCCTAGATTCTCTCCCCGTGCTAGGTGACGCCCAAATCCAGGGCTGTGGTTCGCTATTTCCTTCGTACTGAGCCAGAGCAAGGTCATGACTCGTTGGAGTTGACGTCCAAGCGGTATCCGGATGGGCTAGGACATCCCGGTCCTCCCGCGGGTCCTCATCAATAGGCACCCCGCCTCGGTCCGCAGCCGGAGCGAGGAAAGACCCCTTACAAGGATTTAGCGGCGGTGGATCTGGAGGCGTAGGAGGATGCGGCGGACTATGGTTTAGCGGTTGGGGGCATGATCCGCATCAGAGGGCACCGGGGGGGGGGGGGGAATTGGGAAATGACGAGGCGGGTCCCCGGAAAAGGGTACAACGGGAGGCGGCGATCTAGGGTTCGTCGCGGCCAAGGGTGGATGAAGATGGATCAAAATCGAGAAACCCCATTGGGATGACTCCGACGACAACAACAGAAGAAGAAATGGGGAGAAGCACCAAGAGTCATAAGGACTTCGACCGATGCGGGAGTGGCGGCTGAGGATCCACCGACGGGGGAGAGGAAGCTGCTTCATAACGCGGAGGACAGAGTGGGTAGGCTCTCAGAAACGAGAGAGAATATTATTTTCTTTTTCTTGTAGTTATGTTATCTTTTTTAAAAAGATGTATAATATTAGACCCAAACAATTCATTAATATTTAATTCAATCATATAAAATAAAATAAACAAATCTTTTTTTTTGAACTAAAGATTCATTAATTATAATAAATCTTACAAACCATACGAAACAAGCCTTGCATCCACTGATCGTTTTCGAGAACTCGGGAAACGACCAGTGAGATGATAACTCTCGACACAAAGCGACACAACGCCTAAATAACCAACGATCAGGTCGGTCTTTCTTATCGACGGTCCGAAGAGAACCGTCGATGAAAAGACCCAACCGACCACGCCACCAAAGGTAGCAACCACAACTAATGGAGACCCGTTAGTCAAAGACAAGTCTTTGATGACGATGTTCCTATAGACGGTATTTAGAGGAAAACAAAACAACGATACAAAACTACTTAACAAAATAATAACAATATCGAATCTGAAACAACTTATGGCCGGTCTCCGATGGTCGAGGTTAGGGTCGAAGCGAGCGGGGGGATGGACGGCGCCAACATTACAGATCTGATCCACTTGGGGCGATTGCACGGGATTGGCCGGGTGAGCACTGTAAAAGCAGGAGCGTAGCTCGGACTGTGGCGCTCCGGCGGACGATGGGAACTGATATGCATGTCTGATCGTAAAAAGTAACATGATAGAGGGAGCCGTCCAGAGTTGTTCAGGTCGATCTTGTCGATGGAAGCTACGATTAAGGGGAGTTGACTGCCGGCCGTCGTCATCGGGGGGAGGCCGAGGGAGGGACCGGAATAAGAGGACGTGAGGGCAGGTCTGGCCGACAAAAGGGTAGTGCAGGGAAGCGGATCTGGCAGGAGAAAGGGGAGGTACGACAGATCTGGCCGGAGGAGGGAGGGTTGGGGCGGAGGAGGGCAGATCTGGGCAATGGAGGGCGGTGGTGGAGGGAAGACTGTGACGGACGGCGACGACGACGACGAACAACGGCGGAAAAGGATGGGACTCGGCCGGAACTCACCGGATCTGGCCCAAAAACCCTCCAACGATAGAGTCGCTGGCAGACTCACGGAGGGCCAGGAAAGAGAGATGCGGCAAGCCATGTCCGGTGCAAAGTCCATGGCCGGCGGCGGGAGGTGTAGCCCGTGTGGAGGAGCTCAGTGGAGGGATGAAAGTTTCAAAGAGAAAGAAATGGGGAGTGAGAGGACGGGGAGAACGAAAGAAGGGGAGAGGCCGCCGGCTTCCATGGCCGAAGCCATGGTCGCCGGCGGCGGCTGCTGGGTGAAGAAGATAGGACACTAGGGTTTTTTTTGAAAGAAAGAGAAAAAAACAAGTTGATGTACTCTTTTCTTCCCCTGTCTCTTAATAAAATAAAAGTTAATATCATAAAGTACCACACAAGTATACACGTTTTTCAAATAACACACTAAGTTATACTTTTTTCATGTGGCACACCTATGTACCAACAAATTATCAAAGTTTGTTGATACATAGGTGTGCCACATGAAAAAATCGTTGATACATAGGTGTGCCACATGAAAAAAATCATAACCTAGTGTGTTATTTGAAAAAGTGTATACTTGTGTGGTGCTTTATGATATTAACCCATAAAATAAACAATTCAGTGGGCCGCACCGACCTAAACAACATCAACCCCTCGAAGTCGTATCTCAATATTGTTCTTCGGAAATTAAATTAAATAAACACTCTTCAATAAATTTCCATTTTCGTAAAACTTTCGAGAAAGAAAATCTAGAAATTCGAAGAAAAGTACAAATGATATAATATGCATATAAAAAAGAATATATAAATAAATTTAGGACCCACCAGGCCACGTCAGGTAGATGCGCGCTTCGTAAATCGCATCCCCGGAGGTCTCTCTTCTCGTAAAGATTATCAAAACAAAGTGTATCGACCATTTCCACAATTTTACCAGTAGAGTCCCTAGAAAAAAAAACCAGTTCCTAGTCTCACCATTGTACCTCCTTTTAATTTTGTTTCTCAGCATCACATACCAAATAGCCAGTTCCACTGACCACACCCACTTCTCTGTTACCCCATTTTTCTCCACCAAAAAAAATCATTTTTTTTGTTCGATTTGGGCACATCTCAGGTCTCTGAAACCATACGATACCAAAAAGAGGGACCGTAGCCAAAACAACTTCCCAGATGGTACAGAGCACATCGAAATTGAACTAGTCCTAGTGAGGAGAAGATAGGGCCTTTAGGGAAAAAAAAAATTCCCCTGCCTACCCATTTGCCCCCTAAGCCACACCACCATGGCCAAAGGTGATCTCAAGGTACATTACACCTTCACTTCTTCACTTCCCTTTTTAATTGGTCGATATATGCTCACGTATAGTTGTTATATGTGTAACATTTTTGACCTAGCTCCTCATTCCTTGCTCCTTGCCCCTATTAGGTGTTATACACAGAACTTGACACACATCATTTTGGGGAATCTTGGAACCCCCTTTTTTGGTTTGATTTAGGGTACATGGGTTTTGGATTTGGGGTAAATTGCCCCTGAGTGTGGATGATCTGTTCATGGATCAAAGCTAGGGTTTTTATCATCGGTGTGCTAATTTTGAAGTATTCTAGTTAATGGGTCGTGGTCCTTAACATCATTTGTCTAAGCAAAATTTGAACTTAGTGAGATGGCTATGTGGGTCTTTGATTATAATGACCCTTTGGTATTTTCCTTTGCCTTACTGTGATTGAATGACTTGCCTTGTTGTCACTAGTGAAGGAAAATCCATTGACTACCTTTATGGGAGGGTGAACTCCTTATCAACAGTTTACATTATTGCCTAATTTGTGTTTCTAAGGATTTTTTTAGGTTATTTCAACCACACCTAATCATTCTGATTGTACAGATGATCTTTGACATTTTTTTCCTCACAGGTTTTATGCATAAGATGCATTTTTTTTTCCGAACAGAATCATAGCAACTTGACAGAATTTCCCATTTAGCTGCTGCCAATAATATTTATATGATATAACAATGTAGAGTTATAAATTCAACTTTGTTTAGTTTTATAATTTGGTTAGATCGAAGTGTTAGTTTTTTTCTTCTCTGAAGCTAAATTTATTGCTCTTAAAACTGGAATAATAAATGAGTCACAAATAACGTGTATTGATTTGTTGTATATTAGATACAGTTTGCGTGCAGGTGAATTCAATAAAACTTCCTCTACATTATCTGTTTGTATTGATATTGGGGAAGATAGATGATAAATTTTGGGAGTAAAACCAAACCGTGTGTAAACAAAAGAAGCCATTTACAAAACAAATAGAATGAAAATTATTGACAATGGTTAAAACTTAAAAGCATGTAATATTCGATTAAATATCCTTTCTGGCAAATTATATTGTTAATCTTGCAGTCTTTATTGGTAAACCTTGGCTATACTGCATGATTTATTAATTTTAATTCACACATTACTTTTAACAACCTTAGTTCCATTATTATTAGTACTTTATTTAGAACTTTTTACAGTGGTACTTATTAGTACTAATGAATAGAGTTTTGTATCCTTATAGGTGACAAATATCTTTGTCATTCATGTGGGTTTCTTTGCTTCCATAATGCTAACCGAAAAATGGAAGTCAGAAGTAGTTTTCTTCTGAATTCGCTACTATAACACCAGGATTTTCCGTGCTCTATTGGTGTATGGGATTTATGATGTGTGATTTCCATCTAGACTACCTGTTTGTATTTTCGTTTGATAAGAAAACACCTAGGTTTTTAATAGTCAAGCGTCTCAGCTAGATGAACCAAGTTACTCACATATCAGTATTAAGACTAATAGAAGATTTTAATGGGTGGCAAGAATTGAAATAGGAGATCTAACTGGAAGTAGTTTGTCCTCTCTTTTAATTGGGTTTCCATCCTGCACGGTCTGTTTGACCTTAGGATCTTGCTTCATTGATTGTTCAGTTGAATTATGACTTTGGTCATTCTCTGTTAGTGCATTAAAATATTCATTAAGAAATGCCATCTCTCAAGTAATGCTCCTCCCCATTAACATAGTCAGTTAACAGGTTTCTCTGTGTTCCAGGCATTGGTCTGTATACAGCCAATTGTCAGGTTTCCTAAATGTTATATTCTGTTAAAAACTTGTAAGTATCTAATGAAGAGATGATATAAATTTATTTGCACAAGCATTCACAAAGCTTGTTGATTATCAGTATTGTCATTTGTTTTTCTATCGAAATGAAATGTCTGTTTCTACAGTATTTTCTTTAGTCTTCACGTATTTCAACAGGTAATTTAGTTGATGTATAATCAGTGGTAAAAAACACATAGAGTAGTATCTATATTTTAGTGGTGGAATTATGGAACTTCGTCCTTGTTTTGGTGCACAGTATGATGGACAATCTGATTGCCCTCAACTGAACTCAGAATCTAGCTGCCTTGAAAATGGGAGACAAGTTGAGGTGGAGGATGGTATACTCGATAACTTATTAGTAGAAACAGAAGGTCGAGGTCAAGCGATGGCTGATGAATTGCCAGAAGGTCTCCAAAGTGGAGCTTCATATTGTGATTATCAGGTGGGGGGTCAAAAGTTATCTAGTGGTTCTCATGATTACAAAGAGGCCGGTATTACTGCACAGAATTGTAATGCAGAGCCTTGCTTGGCTTCAGAGAACTCTCATCAAACTGTGGATAGTACTGAATGCGAACTGACAAACTACAACAAGGAGGGAGAGCCATCTCTTTCAGATCCCCAATGGCTGGAACATGATGAATCTGTGGCTTCATGGGTCAAGGTTATTTTGAATTCCTCTTTTTTGTTTCTTGGACTTACAGATATTTGCTTTTCTGTTCATCTACTACTAATGAAAGTGAAACATATGTTGATTCTATGTTCATGTTTATTCTTTTCTGTTTTTTTTTTCAAGTACAGTGGAGAGGGAAGTGGCATGCAGGAATTAAATGTGCTAGAGCTGACTGGCCATTGTCAACTTTGAAGGCAAAACCAACTCATGACAGAAAGACCTATTCTGTCATATTTTTTCCACACACAAGAAACTATTCGTGGGCAGATTCGCTTCTTGTCTGTCCAATACATGAGTTTCCACAGCCTATTGCATACCGTTCACACAGCGTTGGATTGAAAATGGTCAAAGATTTGGCTATTGCACGCCGCTTCATCATGCAAAAGTTGGCTGTTGGCATGTTGAATATCATTGACCAATTTCATACTAATGTATGCGATTCAGATATAGTTGTTTCTGTAGGGACTAGGGAATTTTTAATCTTCAGTTTTTTTTTCTCTTGTTATGTTTTATCCACATGTCTGCTCTTATTCATCACTAGATTTATGTGTTAATGCTTACAGGCTTTGATTGAGACCGCTCGAGACATGATGGTGTGGAAGGAATTTGCTATGCAGGCTTCTGGCTGTAGTGGTTATTCTGAGCTAGGAAGAATGCTTCTGAAGCTACAGAAGGTAAAAGCACCTACCTTATTTCGTTGAAATTTAAAATAGTAGGAAGGACCATTTTCTCTATTATTTTAAGTTTTATCAATACTGCAATTTGTTCATGCCCATGTATAAAATATACTGTCAATTGAAGATTCTATAGTGGTTAACTGCTAATGTCGTGTCATACACACCACTTAATTAGTAGATATGATTACATGCCAATAGGTGCCAAGTGTAGAACAGAATCTCATTCATGCATCTTGGTATACATACACACATATGTATATATGTGGGAATTTCCTACACTTGGCTATATGTCTCATATAACCCAATAACTCTTATAACTATACTATTTAATCCCTTGATGCATATTCATTATATCTACTAGAATCAATACGAATTTTCAACTTTTTTAGAATCAGCCTCTATGAGATTATATTCTTACTGTTTCAGTTAGTCACACTAATATTATATTCAGTACCAGATTGCTTTGGAGCCAAATTTAGGTGGACAGTTCAGAAATTTAGCCAAGCTAGGAAACTTGATGGAATTGTTTACTTAATTTTTACTCTTATGTTTAAGCGAAGCTTAAGGTCATCTCAGGGCTTCACCATGATGACCTTAAGCTTGTCTATGTGCATTTCTATGTGCACATACATCACTAACATGTATATCTGTGTTTGCCTGGATGTTTATCTTGAAGGATGGATTTTCCCTTGCCTTTTGTTTTAGTTTTTAAATAATATCTTTGTTCACCTCTACAGATGATATTACAGCACTACATAAGTTCTGATTGGCTACAACAATCCTCTCACTCATGGGAAAAACGATGTCAGAATGCAAACAGTGCTGAATCCTTTGAAATGCTAAAGGAGGTACATGATACAAACTTGTCATTGGCTGCATACATATATTACAGATCTGCATGGTGCATTCTGTGTTAGATAAATTCGTATGTAGTATGCAAAGTGTTGTAAGTCTTATTCTCTGATTTTCTACCACTAATGCTACAGGGACAAGTTTTTTTGTTACATGTCATTTGCTTTTTAGGGATAATGAAATTAACATTGGTAATGGCAGATGGATACACAGATAATTGCTCACTTTTATATAGGTGCGAAGTAATTTTTTTGATAAATAGATACTTTATTTTTTGACCACGTGACACCTAGCTAGTAGCTACATTAACAGAATTGGATGAAATGATGACTTTATCATTTCCATATATTAAAATTTTCATCTTGATTCAATGTTACTTGAAATTTCATCTTGAGGGTTTTGATTTTGATTTCTGGTCCTTGATTGGCGTACTTAATTGAATCTGTTTTCTCAAATGTACCTGATGCATTTTATATCATCTCCTTTGGCTCAGGAATTGTATGACTCTATTCTATGGAATGAAGTCAATTCTCTCAGGAATGCACCAGTGCATCCTACGTTGGGTTCCGAGTGGAAAACCTGGAAGCATGAAGTCATGAAATGGTTTTCAACGTCCCATCCCATACCTACTGGTGGAGTTGTAGAGCAGCGAAGTATTGATGGTCCCTTGACCCCTGGTCTCCAAGTCTGCAGGAAGAGGCCCAAGCTTGAAATTCGTCGTGCAGAGCCTCACACTTCACATGTGGAATCCAGTGCTTCAGATCAAGCTCTAACTGTTGAGCTTGGTTCCGCATTTCTTAGCAGTCGTGTTATTGTAGATGCTATTGGAGTAGCTTCAGAGGTTTGTAAAACAGAAGATAATAGGGCAGGAGCAGGAGCAACAGAATCACATGGCATTGTAGGTGATAGATGGGATGAAATTGTAGTTGAGGGAGGAAATTCTCAGTTAGTCCAAACCAAAGATTTAGAATTAACACCCGTTAGTCACCTTGCTTCTAGGATACCCTCAGATCCCGGAAGTAAGAGTCAACAGTGTATAGCTTTTATTGAAGCCAAGGGAAGGCAGTGTGTAAGGTGGGCAAATGATGGCGATGTATACTGTTGTGTGCATTTGTCCTCTCGTTTTACAGGGAACACCTTTAGAGCACAAGTGGCTTCCCCTACTGATGCACCAATGTGTGGCGGTACCACTGTTCTAGGTACTAAGTGTAAGCATCGATCTCTGTTTGGCTCATCATTTTGTAAGAAACACAGACCTCAGAATGATGCTAGGAATTTAAGTTTAGGAGATAATACACTCAAGAGGAAGCATGGGGAGAATATTCCCCATTCAGAAAACATTACCGGTAAAGAATTAGTACTTCTGGGAAAAGTTGAAAGTCCCCTGGATGTTGATCCAGTCTCAATGATCAGAGTTGAAACCTTCAAGGGGGAAAACAGCTTAACTGAGAGATCAGAGCATTCTGATAAACACTATAGTGAAACAGAAACATTGCATTGCATAGGCTCCTTTCCCCATGATACTAGCAATCTTTGCCTGGAAAGTCCTAAGCGACACACATTGTATTGTGATCAACACCTTCCAGGCTGGCTAAAGCGTGCAAGAAATGGAAAGAGTAGGATAGTTTCAAAGGAAGTGTTTATAGATATGTTGCGTGATTGTCGCTCACAGGAGCAGAAGTTGCATTTACACCAAGCATGTGAGCTTTTTTACAGGCTCTTCAAAAGTATTTTATCTCTAAGGAACCCGGTTCCAATGGAAGTTCAAATTCAGTGGGCTCTATCTGAGGCATCTAAGAATTTTGGTGTTGGTGAGTCCTTGTTGAAGTTAGTTTCCACAGAAAAAGAGAGGCTTGGAAGGATTTGGGGCTTTGTGGCTGGTGATGGTGTTCCAGCCTCGGCATCTTTGTTGGAAGAACCAGCTGTGGTGCCTCTGGAAGCCGATGTTAGCCATGGCAATGATAAAACCATTAAGTGCATATACTGCTCACAAGAGTTTCCCGATGACCAAACACTTGGTGCCCACTGGATGAACAGTCATAAAAAGGAAGCAAAATGGCTATTTAGAGGTTATGCTTGTGCCATATGCCTGGACTCATTTACCAACAAGAAAGTTTTAGAGATCCATGTGCAGGAGAGACATCATGTTCAATTTGTTGAGCAGTGTATGCTTCTGCATTGTATTCCTTGTGGCAGCCATTTTGGCAATATTGACGAGCTGTGGTTGCATGTGCTCTCTATTCATCCTGATGATATCAAGCTCTCTAAAGTTGCTCAGCAACATAATACCTCTATAGTTGAGGATTCTCCCAAGAAACTAGAGCAAGTAAATGCATGTTCTGTAGAGAACAATTCAAACTTAGGCAGTGCCCGTAGGTTTTTCTGCAAGATCTGTGGACTGAAGTTTGATTTGCTCCCAGATCTAGGTCGCCACCATCAAGCTGCTCATATGGGACCAAGTTCGGCAAGTTCTCGACTTGCAAAGAAGGGTGTTCGTTATTTTGCTTATAAGTTAAAATCTGGGAGGCTTACTCGCCCTGGGTTCAAAAAGGTTCTGGGATCTGCATCATATAGGATCAGGAGCAGGGCCAATGCAAGTATTAAGAAACACATTCAGGCTACCAAGTCACTTAGCACTGGAGGGATGGGTTTTCGGCCTCATTCAGATGAAAATCTCAGTCTCGGTAAATTGGTTGAGTCTCAATGCTCGGCAGTGGCAAAGATCTTGTATTCTGAGATCCAGAGAACAAAACCTCGACCCAGTAATCTTGAAATTTTGTCTACTGCCCGTTCTACTTGCTGCAAGTTGAGCCTTAAAGCCTCATTGGAATCAAGATATGGAGAATTGCCAGAGCATTTGTATCTGAAGGCAGCCAAACTTTGTAGTGAGCATAACATTCAAGTAAACTGGCACCAAGAGGGGTTTATTTGTCCTAAGGGATGTAAACCACTCAATGATCCAAATCTGATGTCTCCTTTAGTGCCTCTTCCAATTCCATATGTTGAACACAATTTTGGGCATTCATTGGGTGCTGAAAACTATGAGTTGGAAATGGATGAGTGCCACTATATCATAGACTCCTATCAATTTGGACAGAGGTCAATACAAAAGTCTGTTGTGTTGTGCGATGATATAAGCTTTGGCTGGGAATCAGTTCCAATAGCATGTGTAGTGGATGAAGGTCTGTTGGATTCCCTTCATATCACTGCAGATGGTACTGTTACCCAAAATTATAGATGCTCCATGCCTTGGGAGAGCTTTACATATATTATGAAGCCACTACTTGATCAGTCCCTTGATCTAGAGACACAGGTAGCCTTGCATTTGTTATAAGACCAGTTCTGCCATCTAGTCGTTGTTACACTTGGCAATATACTAGTTTTGTTTCATTATGCTGACATACATTTATAATGCATGCCAAAATGATCCTCTCTTGCCACTTGGTTGTTTTCTTTTCAAGTAACATCTAATTTTCTTCTCCAGTTTTCTTGCAAGATCATACCTACTTGGATGCATGCCTATGATATGCCTTTTCCCACCCTAAAAATGAGTGGTTATACTTAACTTTTTTTTCCTCCTTCATTCTCTTATGCAGACATTGCAATTGGGATGTTTTTGCCCCCAATCAACTTGTTCTCCTGAAACATGTGATCATGTATACCTCTTTGATAATGACTATGAAGACGCAAAAGACATCTATGGAAAAGCCATGTGTGGAAGGTTCCCATACGATGAGAATAGGCGAATTATATTGGAGGTACTTCTAACCAACTTGCACCATCTAGCTCTCTTATGCACATGAACATGGACACATACAGTTTAAGCTGTTGAGATTATTTATTCGTGGAAGAAAACAAGCTAATATTAGTAACTTTATCTCGCGAAACAGTCATCTGCTTCAATTATTAATATGAATTCAGGACAGCTTATTTATTGCAAACTACGCATGTAACATATATTGCCTTGGATGGAGGGGAAACTGTACCGATGCATTTTGTGCCTCTGATGTTGCCTGAGATTCAAGAAAACTAGTTGTCCATTGTCTTGTCTGAATATACTTTTAAAAAGCAATTTTGCAATTTTTTGCTACAAGTTCTCTTTTATTGACACACTAATTTGACAAGCCAATAGGGCTGTTTGTTCTAGTGAACTCTTATTATAATCGTTTTATATGCCCCTTTCCTGATAAAATTAGCAACTATATACTTTTACAAACTTTTTGTAGGAGGGTTATCTCGTTTATGAGTGCAATCACATGTGTAGCTGCAGTAGAACTTGTCCGAATAGGGTTTTGCAGAACGGAGTACAAGTTAAATTGGAAGTGTACCGAACAGACAGAAAGGTAATACTTAAAAAAACACTTTGATATTGTATTCAATAGTTTTTCATTAACTTTTTTTCAACTTGATCAGCAGGGCTGGGCAGTAAGAGTTGGAGAAGATATCCAACGGGGCACATTTATATGTGAATATATTGGAGAGGTTGTAGACAAGGAGGAGTCAAATAGGAGACACAGCAGGTTTCTCATTCCTTCTGTCAGATGCAGTTTCTTTTTAACCTTTTAGTTACATTGTATTCTGAATGTGCTCTCTTGGATCTTCAGGTCTGCAGAAGGTTGCAGTTTTTTGTATAATGTAGATGCCCACATTAACGATATGAGCAGATTAATTGAAGAAGAAGCCCAATATGTAATCGATGCAACAAGATATGGAAATGTGTCACGGTTTATCAATCACAGGTAGGTAGTTTCCAGATCAGGCTATTTGAATTGTATAGCAGTTTCGTCAGGAATTGTTTGGATCTTGACTTGGCCATGTGAACATTTATTAGCCAAATAAAAAGTGGGCCAGTAGTTTGTTCCTTCTCCACGAAGCACATTTGTGTACGGACTGGAGACCACATGGGAATGCGACGAATGGGTCACATGATTAGAATGCCCAGCCCAAATAACAAGGCTTTTGTACCATGTTGAAGTGTATCAAATTGAAAAAAAAGTGGATCTAGTGACCATTTGATGTTTTAGTTGGTCCTAAACCTAATAGCTCAAGAAGAGCTGGAGTTAACATGACATCAGAGTTTGATTTGGTATTTGTCTTGTGACTTGTCTGTGTTTTCTCCCCTTCACATCTTTTCGGTCCATGTGCAAGACCCTTTGTTATGTCTTGCTTGAACGTAGGGGGTGCATTGAAGTTTTTCAACCTTTTCAATTAGTTAGTACCTCTACCCTTCCCTAGGTTAATTTAAAGTTAATAGAAAAAATGTGGATTTATTGATCACTTGATATACTCGTTGAGGCTTCCCCACCTAATAGTTTAGCGTTTGGGTTGAGTAGGTTTGACAGGATTCATGGGACATGGCTTAATAATTTAGTGCATCAATATCATTTATATCGATTAGCTTGTTCTGAAGGACAGTTATGCCTTTTGAGCTCTAATTGTGTATGTCAGTCATTTGAGGTCTTTGCCGCGGAGGATAATTTTTTCTTTTCTTTTCTTCATTAGCTTCATTTTTGTTCGAAAACTCTTCCTTGGATGATAATGAAATCACAGTGAAGCTCATCATCAGGCATTTAAGGTTATCAAACTTACATGTTTGAAGCTTTGTATTTTTATGAGCCTGCTTCTGCTTGACTGATTCCATACCAATGTACAGTAGATTTTTGAATGAAGTTTGTTTTCATGTAATATATATGCAATAAATCTTCGTAAAGGTATCGTCAATTACCAGATATCTGAGAGAAAATATATGAGGTTGATATAGAATAGGAGAATCTATGATACAAAGTTAGTAACCATAAGATAATTCAAAAGGTCAAATAGTAAGTCTTTATCTGTATATAACAGGGTTAGTTCATTTGCCTTGTGGCGTTAGCATTGGAATTATTGTCTGTCTCTTATGTCCAAGCGACCTTGATGAAGTGAAAAAGGGGAAATGCTCTTTGAAAAGATTTTGTGTGCCCAAGTAATGGGTTATGTATTTTTTTTTTTGCTTATGCTATTATCAAATTTGAATGACTGTTAATACTTTGGTGTTGGATAGCTGCTCGCCCAATCTAGTGAATCACCAAGTTCTTGTGGAAAGCATGGATTGTCATCGGGCACATATTGGTCTCTATGCAAGTCGAGATGTAAGCACCCCTCTCCTTGTTGATGGTAAAATATTTATCTTCCATAGTAGGATGATATACATATATGTTGTTTAATAGGAGAAGGAATGGTATCAACATTTTACTTTTGGAACTCGTGGATCAAGAGGTAATAGTGAACACTGGTTCCTGATAATTGATTGATATACTTTAATGTACAGATAGCTTTGGGTGAAGAACTGACTTATGATTACCGGTACAAACTATTGGACGGGGAAGGATATCCATGCCACTGTGGATCTCCCAACTGCAGGGGCCGCCTTCACTAACCTCCTGCTACAGCTCAGAACATTCATTCTTTGAACTTTAACCTTGTAGATGCAAAAGATGACTTGTAGAGTGGTGAGAAGAGCTAGTTTCAATGTTGATGATGCTAAGTATAACGACTAGTTGCATTGTAGGAATGGCACTAGGGAGAGCATTGTCATTCATTTCCACCCTACCCGTTAAACTGGAGCTGTGGTTGGTGTAGCTAGTTTCGGTGTTAGAATCTTGTATGTAGTCTTGTTAGGCATTGTACAAAGGTTTGGAAAGTTGTTACATTGAACTCATCGAGATGAAGAAACAGCGACGTTTTTGGTTAGTGGAGGGGTGCAGATTTTGCTCCAGCTCTCTGAGACGGTCTCTTGTAGTACTGCTCAATAGACGGTCTATTGTATTGCTTTCTTTTTTTCCGTTGTATTGTCTAGACCTTCCTTTGGTGGTTTGTGGTTTCTATCTTAGGATTCACTCCATCTTTTTAAAGGAACTTTCTTTCTTCATGATAAAAGAAAACATGAAGTGTTTTGCATCAGATTTGTACTAATGACATGCTTGTTTATATTTGTTGTAATGAATCAAAGAAGAGCATGAATGAGTGATGATATCAGACTTTTGTTGGGAGTTTTGGCATTTTTGAGAAATACATTGGATTCAATTGTTGTTTATAGCCGATGATCAGACCAGAAAATCCTGTTACATTACAAAGTTTGGTTGGAATTGGTCCAGAGATAGAGGCCCAGATGTCTGTAGGAATGATGGCAAAAGACAGACCAAACATGATAAAATTTGTCACATTGGCTACTGCATCCTGTCAGATACATGCTCCAATTATTATCATCATCACCTCTTCCCTTTTCTACTTTCATGGTCCAAGAGCATCTTCAACCCTCATCAAATACACAAACCCTAAATTTGATGATATCAAATTAGGCTTTGGTGCGGATTTTAGTGATTTAGTGTGGGTTGGAGCTCAAAAGTCAAAACATCTAATTTAGGAATGACATGTTTGGTATGGATGGGAGATGTTCCGGACAGTTTGCTAATTGCTAAATTATAATGTCTTGATTAATATGAGTCTCCCTACAATATGATAATCTCAAAGGGGGCTTATGATTCGACCTGAACCAACTATTTTAATATTTTAATTTAATTAAAAATATGTTATATTAATGATTTTATTGTACAGATCATTTTTTATGTATTATTAAAAAAATCATATTAGTTACGGGGGAGATCAAATACAAACCATCTTCAAAATATACATATGAACACATGATGATTACATATGCATCATCTTGTGTAATTAACAGTGGGGAACGGCGGGGCCATTGTAGTTGGACAAGGCACTGTGGAAGGAGACGCTCCTGCGAATTATCACTACCGTCTGGGGTCGAGCGGCGGATGGTGTGGTCGTCAATGAATTGGGCCCGGGTTTATTCAGATTCTATTTCCGGACGGAGGAGGCTAGGGCTTGGGTTAGGGTCAATGAGGCCTGGTGCTTTGATGGGCGCCCACTGTTATTGGGAGACCTCAGGCCTTGTGCTCGTGATCCCCCGTGTTGGACCGCATTCAATTATGGGTTCACGTTCGAGGCCTGCCCCCTTGGTCCGAACAAAGGCGACGAGCCAAAAGATTGGGGATACCTTGGGGCTTGTGTGGACGTGTCGGGTGAATAATGGGGCATGTGCTAGGGAGGTACAGTACGGATACGGTACTGACATCTCATTGATCGACCTCTCAAACGGGGACTGATGCCTCGGTTTAGGGATTTCCCAGACCCTGTTAGGGTTGAGCTCACTTATTCCAAGCTGTCAAGTTTCTGCTACAACTGTGGGCGATGGGGCATATCGTGCGAGATTGAAAACTGGAGGTCCGAGGTGATCTGAAGTTTGGGACCTCTCTCTTGGAGTACCAGAAGGGCAAGCAGGATAGGTCGTACGCGACGGACTGGGAGGAGCCGAAGATGGCAGTACCCTCTGGCTTTGGGTGGATTTCCCCAAGCACTGTATCTAAGGGCACCCCGTCTCTCAGGAGGCCCCCACAGGTTTCCCTGAGCACTGTATCTAATCCTATAGGGGCTCGGGGCAACGCCCATCCCGGGACAGTCGATCCGGCTTGGAAGAACTTGGTGCCCGACCAGCTCTCTAGTAGCCGGGACACTGAAGTTTCAGCGTCTATTTCTAGGGGCGCTGAAGTTCCAACGCCCATTTCTAGTGGGCATGAAGACATTGGAGTTTCCTCTACTGGCGGAGTCAAACAGACTACTGCAGATGTACCCAGGAACAATCAAGCGAGGCTGGTAAACAGCCTTGTTAGGAAGAATGTTAGGAACTCGAGGTCTCAGGGACCGGTTTTAGAGGGGTCCCTGGTATATGCCTTAACTCCTTTTACTTATGCAGTGCTGGTCTATGGGTTGGGTCAGGACTTCTAGTATCATTTTCTCACCCCATCACTCATTCATGCTTTAATGACGGTCTTGATGGCATCTCGGAGACTGTTACTATCGGACTTCTTCGTATTTTCAAAACCGTATGTGACGGCTATATTTCTCAAAAAAACTGCGAACAATGTGTTCTTTGTCTGTTCTTCTCTAGCGGTTAGGGACTCTTTTCCTTGATACATACTTATGTTTTAAATTTCCTATTAATAAAACTGTACCTTTTTAGTAAAAAAATGTGAAAAAAATGGTTGTGTGATTATCATTTCATGTATGCGTAATTATCAGTACAGTCACATTTATAGTTTTTAGTTAAACACTAGTATGAGTCTGTGAGAGCATTTATGTGATTTCAAAGTAAAATCAGACAGGCCACGGTAAAGAAAATCCAGCAACGGTCCACAAAAAGCAAGCATGGAATTAGCGGTAAAACAAAAATGATGGAACGCAAGCAGAAAGGATGCCCTGTTTGGTGTTTGGTCACTGAGAAAAAGCTTTTCAGAGAGAGTGGAAAAAAGAATACGTGCAAAAGCAAAATCCGTGAGAAAATTGTGAGACCCACCACAACATCAAAAGAATAAGTAAAGTAAGAATCAAATCCCTCTTTAAATTTTGTTGCTTTTGTTGTGAAGCGAGCTTTGTATTATTTTTGGAACCACGCTCATATTCTTCACCGTGAGCCTCTGCTCTCTGTTCCCTTGATGCTTGACACTGGAGCTCCTTTCCAATCATTCAACTCACTTGTGGGTTTCAGTCTCTTAGAGATAAGAGATGGGTTTTCAGTGACTTCCATGGAGCACCCACTTGCTGCTGACTGGTGAGTTCTTCTTCTTTCTATTGATTCATAAAAGCTTCTTCTTTTTTGATCTCTCTAAGTGTTTCTGTTCTATGAATTTCCTTTTTCTTTTTCTGCCTGGTTTGATGGGTATTTGAGATGAAGAGGCATCTGTGTGATTGTTTGCTTTTCTGGGTTTCACTAACTGTTGTTGATTTTACTCTTTAGGAGTTCAGACTACTCATTTTTATTTCCTTTTCATGTAACTTGCTGTTTGGGATGTGTTTTAATTTGCATAGATGGTCTTGAAATGTGGGGTGTGTTGATTCATTATTTCATAATTTTGTGAAAATGCAGCTATTTTGTGTGACAAAAGTTAATTAGGGCTCATAGGAGGAACCTTAAAGATTCTGATTTTACACTGAGGCTTTGAAGGGGAAAAGGGTGAAATTTGATTGCAAGGACAGGAGTGAGCCTGATTATTATATTGTTAGTTCTGGGGAGAACAGTCTGGTTATCATATGGAAATCTTGAGTTCTTAAAATCTTTCTCAAGGCTCTTGTTATATTGGGATTGAATTGTGTTTAAGTATGGCTGAAATCAGAGTGACGAGGGGAGAACAAGGCCATACCAAAATAAGGAATGTTCCCATTGCTGTAACTCCTGAAGGCTTCTGGTGTTGTCCTTCTCCTGTCATGTTTCAGAAGACTCTCAAAGCGCAAAACCCTCTAAACAAACCCAAACCCTCCTCACCTCCTCACAAGGTCACTATTCAGAAAAAACAGAATCCGGTTTCCGAGAGAAAGACGATACTCAGCTCATCAAGGTCCACAGCTGTTCCTGATGATCAACGATCTTCCTGCCCTGATAATGCTGGTCAAGAAGATGCAGGTATCACTCCTGACAGAGCGCCGCGGTCCAAGATAGAAAATTCGCCCAGGAAAGTGGCTATTGAGTTTGGTGAGCCTGGAACTAGTGACATAAAGGTGGTTTTATTTGGAAGGCAAGGATTTTGTGTCAAGCTGAGTGTTCACAGGAATATTCTGGTGGACAATAGTAGCTTCTTTGCTGATAAACTTGTGGACCGACAGCCTGGTTTGTCTTGCATTGAAGTGGATGATTATGAAGATGTTGAAATATATGTAGAGACTGTGGGGCTGATGTACTGCAAGGATATGAAGCAGAGGTTGATTAAGCAAAGTGTTTCTCGTGTGCTTCGAATCCTCAAGGTAATTCTACAAATCATGTTTTGGGTTTCATTTCATCTAATGTGCCACTATGATTCAACTGCAATTAATCTGTGATTGCTGCTTAATAGGCCATATTAAGCACTTGGTAAAATGATCTTTGACTCTTTATGTTCTGAACATATCTGTTTTTGTTGTTCCTAGATATGAGATGGTTAACATATTATGTTTTCATTGGGTACAACTTCCTGTTGAAGTATTGTACACATTTTAAGACCGCCATAACTAGAGGCGAGGCTTGCAGATGAGGGTGTGTCTAAATATCTTATATCAAAAGAAAATGGAGTTACCTACCAACTTAGGCTTTTGGGTTGGAGAAAATTTAACACTGAGCTGTTATTATAAAGAGAATCCCTTTAGCTTTAGACCTATCAATTCCTTGTGAATTTCCCCCCTTTTCATTTCAACTTATATATGGCTCAAGTTGGAGTATAGACTTATCCAAGAGGTAATTTTGTTACAACTGAAGCTCTATTTCATCAGCTTTGAACTAGCATATATCATGTCATCATATCAGTTAATTAATTGTATCTTGCTTTTTCTTCTTTGCTCAACACATGAAAATGAACTGAAAACTAATATGCAAAAATCTTAGGGTTGTCATGAACGTTTACTAGTACAACCATTGAAGAGGTTTTACTGGATCAATGTAGGCATATGGATAGATAAGTAAGGATATATGCACAACCGGGAGTTTTATTGATAGACACATACACACTTACAAGAGACTCACAAGACTCCTAGCTTCTCTCTACTCGACTTAGCTCCACTTAGCTTGAGGTTGACAATGCCAAGTACCTTTATTTATACTACAAGTCTAAGGAATGATGCTGATGCATCTTCCTATCTTATCTTACTTTCTAATCATGGAATCTTGAGTAAAAAACCCCAAGATGAGAATCTCGACACAAACTAGTGGTCATTATTCCCATTGTGGGAATCTCGTCTGAGTTTTGTATTTCCTGCATATTTTTATTCCTTTGCTTCCGCTCAGGAGTTATACTTAAGTTGATGAGAGGATCATAAATTCATAATGCTTTTCTGTGCCTGGATAATTTGTTAATGAGATGGTGTATAATTAGTCACCATAGGTAATGTAGCATATTGAAATGAATTAAGCTCAACAGTGTTGAGGAGCAAACACTTTGGATGGTAAGGGAGATCAAGGAGTGGTCCAAATTCTATATCATATCCGTAGATGTACAACTTTAGGAAACCATGCAGAGTCTGTCTTGACACAGTTCTCGTGACAGATTTTGTATCATATGCTCCACTGACTCCGGTGTAGATCTCTTGAGATTGGTTGTGTAAATTTCAAGAAAGGTTGACCCTTTTCTACGGGAGTTGGGCTATATCCTTCTTTAGACGATATTTTTTTTCAAGTAGTAGCTAGGAAGATCTTAAGTTTTGCGCTAGGAGTTTGCTGGGCTTTTAACCGGTTCAATTTATACAGGACTAGAGTGTACACTCAACCATCTGCAGGTCATCTGTTCCATCTGATGATTCATATCAGGTTCTATCCCCATGGGTAGGATAGTATCTTCAGTAGGTTTGTCATCCAAATAGAATATGGACTCTATGTCTGCTTCATCGAGGTCTGTTCACTGTGTCAGGTGTCCTACAAACTATCTCTTCTCTTTGTCCGGACACTGCATCGCGTAATGACCTTTCTTTATGCAGATGTAACACATGTCCAATTTTCTCGTGTCTCTTTCCTCTTTCTTTCTAAGGAACTTGCATCTATTCCACTCAAGAAAAGACAATCCCGAGGAAGCATTCTCTTCATTAGGAGGAGAGGGAAATAGTGGCTAGTCATGTTCATGTAGAATCAAGAATAGTAGTTGTCATTCTCGACCACCTTGTATAACAACGGCTCACGTGGTCATTTAGTTTGTTTTTTTGGTCTTGTCGGCTTCCTTCTGTAATAATGCCCCCTAAGAAGTGTCGGAATTCACATAATGGCCACTAGTTTGTGTCGAGACTCCCATCATGGAGTTTTTGGTCAATACTCTCATAATAGGAAAGTAGATAATACAGGAAGATGCCTCAACATCATTCCTTAGGCTTGTAGTAAGAATAGAGCTGCTGCCTGCTTGACATTCTCAACCTCAAGCTAAATCGAGTCGAGAGAAGCCGAGTCCATAAGTGATTGTGGAGATGGAGAGCTCTCATTATAAGTGATTGTGTTTATCAGTAAAGCTTCTGTTTGTGTATAGCTCTTTGTATATATACTGATTGTGTCTACCTTGATTCAATAAAACCTTCTAAATAGAGCTGTACCCACTATGTGTGTAAACGGAAACTATCTAAGTAGCATATCTAGGAGTAGTCAGTTTCATGTCTACAAACTTTGTGATCTGGAATTCAAATATGTAAATAAGAAGAGAATCTATAGTTCAAAGAACCTGTCTTTTGACCCTATCTTCTTTTTCTGGGGATGGGGAAGTGACATATGACTACTAGAAATCTCTAGGAATTTTCAAGATGGACGAACCATTCCAATATGAGATTAATTTTGCCTGTTTGGGAAAATTAATCTCATATGGAAATTTAAGACATAATCCCCCAATATAGTTTTGGAATTTCATAAATGCAGTGTGTTTCTCTCTACTGGGTACTGCTAGTGCTCTTTCCAATTTGAGTCAATTACTGAGCTTGTGGACTATTGCTTCTTTGTCAGAAGCATAGTTTCTGAAGGTTAACTAAGCAATTGCTTGCTTGTTAACCCCTGTATTTTTATCAACACCTTCTCATGTTTCAAACCTGTCCTAAAAAATGGAACTAAAATGCAGGTTGCAGAACTACTTGGTTTCAAGTCATGCATGCAGTCATGCTTGGAATACTTGGAAGCAGTCCCATGGGTTGGAGAAGACGAAGAAAAAGTAGTCTCATCAGTTCTGCGACTCCAAAGTGAGGGTGTTGGAGTTACCCCGGTACTAAAACGAGTAGCTACGGACATTGTGAATTCACCAAATGACACACTCTCTGGCATTATAGAACTTGTGCTCAAAAGCACAGATGAGAGAGGCCGGCGTGAAATGAAATCTATAGTATTGAAGCTTCTTCGAGAGAGTAATAGCACCACAGGCCCATCTGATATCTGCAAGGAAAGCATTTACAGTTCATGCCACAGCTGCTTGAACTCACTGTTGTCTTTTCTAAAGCAAGCTGCAGAACCTGAGTTTGCCGACAAATCAATGGACAGCAGAGACCCCGTGGCAAAGCAAATAGCTCTAGACTCTGATAACCTCTCTTGGTTGCTGGAGATTTTAGCTGAAAGGCAAGCAGCTGACGAGTTTGCTGTAATGTGGGCAAGTCATCAAGAGATGGCATCATTACACTCAAAGCTTCCTATTGTGTATCGTTACCATTTGAGCTGCATTACAGCAAGACTGTTTGTGGGAATTGGAAGAGGGGAGCTGCTGCCGTCAAAGGACACTAGGCAACTGCTGCTGCAGACATGGTTACAGCCATTGATCAATGACTATAGCTGGTTGCAACATGGTTGCAGGTCATTCGATCGTAAGGTTGTGGAGGAGGGAATTGGCAGGACCATCCTCACTCTTCCTCTGGAGGAGCAACAGAGGATCTTGCTTGCTTGGGTGGGAAGTTTCTTGAAAGCAGGAGACAACTGCCCGAATCTTCTGAGAGCTTTTGAGGTCTGGTGGCGTAGGACTTTCGTTAAGCCTTATGTGGAAGGAGGACAGGCTAAACTGCCCCAGCTAGAAGAATTTCACAACATAAAGACTTTGCTACAAGCTGAAGAAACCTGATTAGCAAGAGCCAGTAGCTAAGACAGAAGAGCTGAAGATACGTATTAAATGTCTTGAATTGACGACGATCAGAGTTGATTTCCTTGTGTGTAGAAATTGTTGAAGAAAGTGTATGTAATCTGAAGTTGTTGTTGCTATGTGTGTATTTTTTTTTTGTTCTTGCTTTGGTTATGTGTGACATTTTAGTGATGCATATTCTGAATCCACATGGGAATTGGTTTGTGCAAGTGGATTTTTGGATAGCCTCACTAAGGCAATGGACATATCTTGTTTCTAAAGCAAAAAGTGGGTTCATCCTCTCATTCATGGATTGTATCAATTTACACATAAGAAAGATTATACATAAGTCCTTCACAGAATCATATCGAAATCGAAAAATCTAAGGATGTGTGTATACAATTTTAAACTCGAAAAGTTCTATGTATGTTTTAAAGGACACTTTTATGTCTTAATCTAAATTCTTAAAGCTCTGATTTGAAATATAAGAGCATCCACAACCATCTCGTTGGTAGCTGGCGAGATGGTGCTGGCGGGGACAATAAAAAATCATTTTTTTGGTTTACAGCCAACACCTTACAATGGTAGCCTTTTTGGTTGGCTTTATGATAATCCTTTCCTTCATATTTTTGCTTCTAGCCAGCGATAAGGGCTGGCGGTGAGCTACTAGCCAGCACTCCCAGCCAGCAATTTTAAATTAATTTCTCTCTCTTCTTTTTTGGAATCTCTCTCCTCATTTTTGCTCACAGCCAGTCCACTGTGGATGCTCTAAGGAACAAGTTAAAATTCTATAGTCTTAGGGGCAATAAGTTGATATAGAAAAATATAGTCTTGTATTTGCTATTGCCTTTCCGTAGCCACTTGTTGATTCTCCGACCAAGTGGTTCCTTCTCCTTCCCCTCCGCCTTGAAGCATAACGGGTAGCTCCTGAGGTACCTTTGTCTGCAAGCAACAAAGTCGTCATGGGTTTGAGGTTGAGGGTAGTGAAAGAGAAGACTAGTCGTCTTCATCTTCTTCGCTTCCTCATTATTGTTCACATTGCTGATAACAAATGTTAAGAACTCTGCATCAGCTTCAGCCCATTGCCACTGCTTCTTCATGTTCATGTTTTTCTCATCTTTACTTATTGCTTCTGAGCAGACTCCATTAGTACTCTCACACTTGCTCATCTTTCTTCTTATTAATGATCCCTAAATCTTGTTACATGTTTAGGTCAATATTATTCTCAGATATCTGTCTCAAACGTATTTATAAGTACTTGGTTTAGACCATCGCAACTAGGATTAGGATTTGGACACTGTCTCCTAGTCCTAATCATAAACGTAAGACGTGTAGTAAAATTAAAATGAACTAAATTACACTTGTACTACTGATCGCGTAAGGATTTGTTGCCCATATCTACACTACACAAAGGCTTTGGACTAATACCTTAGTGGCCCAACTACATCTCTTTGGGCCAAGGCCCGTTACGATACGTGTTATGTTTTTATATGAATTTTAGTTAGCTAAATAGTGAATGATTACCAATCACCTCAACTATAAGTCAATGAATTGTACAACTGAGCATGCGAAAGCATACGGTAAATAGAGTAGAATATAATGCGAAAGCAAAGGAAAGTTCTATCTCTCTAAACCCTAGTTAGAGAGTTCGTACAAATGAATCATGCGGTAGCAGCTTTTGAAGTCCAGATGGCGACCACAACGTCATCCAAGGGAGGGTCAACGACTTAAAACATGGTGGCAGGCTGGTGTTATGGTCCGGTGAGACGATGGATGTCAGGGTTAGGCTCACAACTCACTGCCCTATCGTGCGTTCTAGGAGACGACACGATTGATCTCAACGAGAGAGATCCGCCAATATCCGATGGTGGGCGTGGATCTCAGGCGTTGCAGATCTCGGATCTGGCGTCTTGTAGTTAATATGATTCAACTATGTATTAGGTATACGATGATTTTGTATTTTTTATTTTATTTTTTAATTGTTTTGTAGTTCTGTTTTTTAATTTTTCTAATTCTAATTAGTTTAGAAAAAATATATTCTTATTCAAGGCATTGTCAAAAGTTAGAGACTATCGATTTAAGTTTCGAGTTTCATTCTCTATAAAAATTAAGTTTTTTGTTGAAATTTTGTTACTTTATTTTTGAAAAATTCTAAAAATACTCGTCTAGTTTCTTTTTCGGTTTCCTAGTCGTTTCCCCTAAATATTTTTAACGGTTACGTACTACTATTGAAAAATTTGGTGCCCCCTCACTAAAAAAGCTGGATCCGCCACTGGGAGGGGACTCGGGTTCCAAAGGCGGAGGATGGTGGCAGCAATACAAGGTCAAAGAGGAAAGCGGAGGGGGGGTCGGAGGCACACCTCCGTTGGTAGTAGCTCATCTCTGAAGCAGTTTTTGACGTCGTTACTCCCATGACCGAGGGGAAGGGATGATGACATCAAGTGGTGCCACCGGCCCCAATGGGGTAAGGGACTGATCCCTATTGGAGAGGGAGACGCGCCTTCGAGAGGGTGGTGGTGTTACCGGCACCACTACTTTTCCCCGTAAAAAACAATGGCCTTCGGGTCCTCGGATCAAGATTCCTACCGGACAAAAGCATTTGTCGGAGGAGATTCAGGAATTTGAGTTTGTGGACTCCACACGCTCCGAGGGGGCACATCGAGCACCGACGGGGTGCAGCAAGCACCCTCGCCTCACCCAATGAGGAGTTCATGGTCCAGTGGGGGGTCGGCCAACAACACCGTCTCATTGGATGTATGGTGGTAGGGGTCCCACCAAGTTCTGGTACGATACTCTTTTACCATCTCGGGAGCTATCACTCTCGCGTTTTTGGAGTCCTAGATTATCATTTAAGGGGGGACAACACACGCTGGTTCCTTGGGAGAATATATAGTTCGCCTCGGCACCACTCCGAAAAAAGGGTCTGCTTTGTCCTACCTTCCCGTTTGGATTCATTGTACCGATTTCTTCAGACGTTGTCGCAACATTGACTTTTGGACATCCTAGTGAAACATTTCGTCCTTTGAGATTTTACATTACTGTGTCTTTGTCCCAAAATGTTAGGACTTGTTTCTCCATATTTTTCCTTTTAGTTCTTGTCTTTCCGGCTTTGGGTCAGGTTTTATTTCTCTTATAATACATGGGTACGATACACTTCAAAAAAAAAATTGAATACTGAACACCGACAATTAAATCATTGATTTTTTGAACTCTTTTATGATTCACTTTTTTTTTCATTTGCTAGGATTTCTCACTACCGATCCAATTCGGCTCCCCATCTCCTCTTCCCGCCATGATGGCGTCACCCTTCTTCTATGCACACCGACCTCTCCGACACTCTGTTTTCCTTGGCTAATGTTCTGGTTCTTGGGGATTCGCTCTCCTAGCAACGATATGATCCCAATCGTGCTCCTCCAACATCCACACCCCTCGAGGTGTTGGCTGATTGCGCCTTCACCAACACAGAACCTCCTTCCCACCTTCCTGGTGCTTCCTTTAGAGAGCCATGGGTGGGACGAACTCGGTGAGAGGTCAGGACGTGACCGAGCGTCATTTTCTCCCAACCATTCCGACCAATTGACCTGTGGACTCTCGTCGGCGCCAGGGCATCCCAACCCCAGCAGGGGTGGGATGTGGATCATTATCAACCCTCCTAGAAAGCTGTCGTTCTGCCGGAACAATGACGATCAATCCACCGTCAGGTTTATGTGGTAGATGTGCCCCTTGATGCCATCATGCTTCCATTAGGAGACCGCTGAGTTCCACGAGCATGAAAGTTCCTCCTCCGGATCCGTATTCAGTTCGATATCAGACCGGCTATGAGAAACCTACCTTGCTTAGGGCACGCGAAGATATGATCTACGGCACCAAGGGCCCACTCAGGTGGACATTACCGACTAAGAAGGACCCCCGTCTCTTCCTCGACACATACATGAAGGGGGCTTGCATGGGTGGACCGCTATCGAGCTCTCTTCTCGGAAGTATGCTACTACCTAGACTACGATAGTAGAATGTGGAATCACCCAGATACGAGGACAAGGGAGCACGACCCCGAGGGGCATGAGGCGAGGCCTTTCAAGCTGCCTCGCTGGGCCTTATAGAGTGAATAGGGAACCTACCACTACATGTTTACGTCGATTAACCGGGCTCCATAGTTATAGGGTGAGCGTTTTGGTCATTCCCGTTCCGGTAGTGACCAAAACTATGTCTCGCTCTTCTCGTATTTCTACTTTAATTATAATCGTGGGCGTTTAACTAGTTTCATCAATAAAACAATTACGTTTTCATGTTATTTATGAAATAAAACATTTGTTTCACTCCCCATATAAAAAGACATTATTTGAAAGACATAGTTTAAATATTTTCATTCTGCCAGAAGCATCTTTCTTTTAGCATATTAAGAAATGGATCCGAAAACAAACAGGTTTAAATAAAAATAGTGAATGAAGAATGGGAGGGGGAGAGAGAGAGACTGCAAGAGAGACAAATGGAGTTGGTTGAAACTTGAATCATCAGTCTATTGCTTATGCTCTCAACACCACAAATTTGAACTCTACTGATAATGCCACAACCACTCCATTATGCAACTATCTCATTCTCATCACCTCTTCAATTATTGATTCCTCTTAAAATCATACCCCAATTCCCATATTCTTCACTCTGGCACAATAGTAACTTTTCTTTATCAAAACAATCATAAATCTGCAGATTGAATTCAACAATTTCATATTTATTATACAAGATTCACTTCACCATAACACTTAGTTGTGGCATAATTGTAATTGTTTTGTAAATTCTGGTTGAAGTTGGTATGCATATGGTCTCTTCTTATCCAATTCTTCTACTAGAAAGAAAAAAGAAAAGAAAAGAAGCTCATACCATGTAAGTACAACACTGATCTTTCATTACAGTGTTTGGATTTTTACACATTACTTTTGTGTATTGCAAGACCACCACTCATCTTTGGCATACATGAAACAGTTATCATGTAGGGTATAGAATCAACATCAGCCTCATCTTTTTCTTTGATTCTCCTATGTATTAGGTACACCCAATGCCTACCTTACATAATCTGCCTAACTGATTAAATAAAAAATATATATTTATTTGAATCTATGTAACGAACGGTATTTAGTTTAAACCAACAGAACAAAACGTTGACATTGGCGATTATTATGCTTGTTAAAACCGAAAACCGGTCAGAATATTATCCGAATGCTTAAGGGTTGTCCTCTAGAAGGCGGGGAGAAGAAAGTTAAAGATCTTTCTACAAAGTTTTGTTAGTGAATAGCAAAAGATGGGAGGTGGGTCATTGGGGCTTGAAGGGACAATGTGTGAAAGCTACAAAAGAGATGGTCGGTTGAGAGTGCTTTACTTTGCTTTGCTTGTGGAAAATGACTCCAACACTAATCTACCTAACTCATATTTTTAACCTCCAAAAGGGTTTTTGTTTTTTTACATTTATAAATTGACTCCAACATGTTTCTTTTCCTCTGCTTTTTGGAGGTATATGGCATTGAGTTGAGGAGCTTTGTCTATTATGAAGTTGCTGGGAGATGAAGTGGTAGACAAGCACATGATTGTTAATGTCCAAATGTGGATCCATCTGCAGCAACATCAAGGTCTAAAACACAATGAGTGAGATTCAATTCCAGTAATGTCCAACTAGTTCTGAAATGGCTTGGAATTGAATCATTGGAGAGACATGAAAATATTTTGGCAGAATTTGGTTGTTAGAATATTCCAATAATGTCATTTCCATTTTCAGACAACTACTTATGAAATATACAAATGTTTCTATTTTTATTGGCACAAAGGCCATGTGGTAAGTAGTGAGAGTACAAACAACAACATGCACATATTCATTGCCCAAAAAGTTTCCCCAAAGCAATGAATGTGCAAAAGAGAGGGGGAAATCACAATATACCCATGAAAAATAAATAAATAAAAAGTGAATTGAAGCAGATTGTCCATGTCACTACCCAGAAGCACACATATATGTAAGAAGTGGAGGGTTCTTCAATTCAGCTGTAAATGGAAAAAAGAAGAGAAAGTAGCCGTTTTTATGGCGTGGCACTTTGGATTTGGATGAGCAATAGCAAATCCAAACCAGTCATAAAAAAGCACTAGTCATCTCTCTCTCTCTGGAGTGTGGCTGTGTGAGGAGTGAGAGACTTTTCTTTTCCTCAACCAGAAAAATTTATGGGTGTTTTGGACTTGTAGTGGAAATGTGGAGGAAAATGGGTAGAGGACCCACCTACAAAAAAGAGGCAAAGAAGGTTGTGTTGATACCATACCATACCCTACAGTTGAGTTTTGGCCCTCTCTCTCTATCCCCAAATCCATCTCTGTGTTGGGTTTTTAAGGAAGGAGGATTCATGATCAAGTCTCTCTAAAGCTTTCACTGTTGCCATTTTTAACCCCTCTCCTACCTGGTTTTTGCGTAGGATTCAAGCACCCTTTTATTCATATCTCACCTCTCTCTTTCTTTCTGCTAAAACGCCTATCTGACTTTGGTTTTGTCAAAAATAAAAGTTGAGTTTTTTCAGTTCTGATGGTGGAGATGAAGGGTCCGCTGCAGAGTATATTTCTGGGTTTTCTTGTTTCCCTCTGGTGACTATGCCTTCATCGCCATTGGGGTCTCTATCTGATCTGGGATTCATCAGCCTCTCTCGTTTCTGCATCTGTTTTGGGGTAATTTTCTTCTGACTGAAATGTTACCACCTGACTAATCAAGCTTGAATTTTTATTCAATTGGTTGGTGGGTTTTGGTTTTGGGGGTGTGGCAATGGTTGATTGATTGCCTGTAGCTGTAGCATCATCAATCATATTTGAATTTCAGAATTTGAATCATGTCGGGTCATTCTGTTGGAGTGTTGGATGATTAAGAGAGTGCTTTCCTTTCTGTCCTCTGAATAGTTTTGCAATGATAGCAAGTTTTTTACTTTAAAATGATCTGAGCTAGCTCCATTTATTTACATAGTTTGATAGAATTGCATTCAGTTTTGAAGTTGGAAGGATCTGTTAAGGTATATGAACTAAATTCCTACTTATCTAACTGTCCTGGACTCAAGATAATTACACCCAGATTAAGATAATTTAAGGTCAAGGTAGTGATATTATTGGTTCCTCAATCTTACCATAGGTGAGCAGAGAAGCTTCCCGGCCCAGTGAGAGATTGCATTCTGTGTCATGGGTTGGCTGAAGAAGATTCTCAAAAGTGCAAGTCATAAGATCTCCAAAGGGCAATATCATGGGAAGCACGGAGATGACAGAATTTGGGATGAGCCTCGTAATTTAGAGGTAATCATAACTTGTTTAGTTAAGCCTATGCTAAAACACTAGTGGTCTGGTAGGATGAATTCTTCAGATTTTGTGTTGGTAATTGGAACTGCAGAGATCATTGATGGTCATATGTTCTTCTTTGAACTTTGTGTACAAATTGTCTTAAATATATATTTGTTGGGGAACTTGGATACAGGAGGAGTTGACAGAGCAGGAGAAAGAAGAAATTGATTGTGCCATTGCACTTTCCCTTTCAGAAGAAGATCCAAAAGGGAAAAAAGTTATTATAGGTAAATTTCATGGTTTTAAATTGCGATCATGTAAGAAATAGAAAACACAAGGTGTAATCAGTTGTTAACCTTTTAGCTCGAATATTTCATAAACATAATCTCAGTTTCTAAATGGAGCACGAGCATCTAATAAATTTCACTTCAGTTTAGTATGGAAGATGCTAACAGTGTCATATTTCTGTCTCTCAGATTATGAATCTCAGACAGATGATGAACTACACCCATTGGATGAAGGTGAAGATGAAGTAGTTGTTGAATCAGAGTCAGAGGAAGATGAACAACACAGCAAGGCCCAATTAGAAGAAGATGAACAAGTTGCTAAAGCTCAATTGGAGGAAGATGAACAGCTTGCAAAAGTTATTCAAGAAAGTTTGAGTGTGGACATTGAATCACCCCCTCGATACAATAGTGGAAATGGCAGTATATTCCAACCCTATCCGTTATTTTCAGGAAGCTACAGGTACTTATGATCCAATCCCTATTATAGTACACAAAAACATAGTAACATTACGTGTGATGATGATGCCTAGTGCAAGCTTAAATACCTAGGTGAAGTTACATTAATGTTTGTATATTCCAACCTTATCCATTGTTTGTACATTAAAAATACGTATTGTTTGTAGGGTGTGTGCTGGTTGCAACACAGACATAGGTCATGGGCGATTTCTGAGCTGCATGGATGCTGTCTGGCATCCAGAATGTTTCCGCTGTCATTCTTGCAATATGCCCATTACAGACTATGAGGTCCAAATTTAATTCAGTTCTTATATAATAATACAATCAATTTCCTTTTAACAAGGTGTAGGAAATTAATTAGATTCCTTATTTTGACAGTTTTCTATGTCTGGGGATCTCCCATATCACAAGTCCTGCTACAAGGAGAACCATCATCCCAAATGTGATGTTTGCGATACTTTTGTAAGTTCCTATCTGCATTTCTTTTATGTAAACACAATCTAATCTAGTTCATGAGATAGAACTTATATTATGTGTTGTTTGTTTGTTAATCCTCTCTTTCCCTTCATTATCGATCATTAATCATGGTGTTGTGTAACTGTAAACTTACTGTGTTACCTAATATCAGTCCATGACTCCATGTGAAAATTAACATATTGCTCATTATATATATTCAATCTTCTACTCTCTACCTTATGCTTAATAAGGAATATTATCCATTTTACAGATCCCAACCAATTCAGGTGGTCTTATTGAGTACAGGGCACACCCTTTCTGGTTACAAAAGTACTGCCCCTCTCACGAGCACGATGGGACTCGCCGGTGCTGCAGTTGTGAAAGAATGGAGGTAAGTTTGAAAATGGTATTATTTCAAATTAACAATGCTAATGCTAGTAATAACGTGAAATCCCCCATTCCATGGATGCAGTCAAGGGACACTCGATATCTATCACTTGATGATGGACGGAAGCTATGCCTTGAGTGTCTGGACTCTGGAATCATGGATACTCATGAATGCCAGCCTCTTTACCTTGAAATCCAAGACTTTTACGAAGGTCTAAATATGAAAGTGGAGCAGCAAGTTCCATTGCTCTTGGTTGAGAGACCTGCCCTCAACGAAGCCATGGAAGGAGAAAAAAATGTATGTTATTGTTAAACACTTTGGACCCCAAAGTTTGGAGAATATATTCTTGTATGTATAGCACTAACTTCTTCTTCTCAGGCTCATCATCACATGCCTGAAACAAGAGGCCTCTGCTTGTCAGAAGAGCAGACTGTCACTAAGGTAAACTTCAATTCTCTATAAATATGCATTCATTCATAGGATTATTGTAAAAAACTACCTCGAGTATTCATTTTTTTGCAAACTCAATGAGCAAGGTTTCGAGGAGGCCAAAGATCGGTGCAGGGTACCGTTTCATAGACATGATAACTGAGCCTTACAGGCTAATTCGTCACTGTGAAGTAACAGCAATTCTGATTCTTTACGGCCTCCCAAGGTATATACTATATCATAGACATGATAACTGAGCCTTACAGTTATATGTAACTTATTGTGAAAGTGCAGGTTGTTGACAGGCTCAATCCTGGCTCATGAGATGATGCATGCGTGGCTACGGCTCAAAGGTTATCCCAACATGAGTCCAGAGGTTGAAGAAGGGATATGCCAGGTATTGGCTCACATGTGGTTGGAATCTGAGCTCATCTCAGGGTCTGCCTCCGACGTTGCCTCGTCGTCATCATCATCATCCTCATCTTCATCCTCGTTTTCAACTTCGGGATCATCCAAGAAGGGAAAGCGCTCTGATTTTGAGAAGAAACTTGGTGAGTTTTTCAAGCACCAGATTGAATCAGACACTTCATCAGCGTATGGGGACGGATTCAGAGCAGGCAACCAAGCAATGCTCAAATATGGGCTCAAGAGGACACTTGATCACATCAGGCTCACGGGAAGCTTTCCTGTTTGAGATATATATACATATATATAACTGTGATCATATATAGTTTTATATATAGACACCTATACATGAATGAACTCATACATATATAAATGTACTGTGATCATATATATAGTATATACAGAGTGAAATGTCATTTCACACATGCATGCTGTAATGCTCTTTCTTATACAGATTGTAAGTAACATCATGAGTAGTAATAAAAATGTTATATGTTGAATGGATGTGTTTATATATTTGTCTTATTTTTCTCTTTGTTGGTTGTTTCAACGAAAAATTGTTTGATAGTTTGGTTCCCATAAGTTGAGTCAAAAAATTGCTCCATCACACAATTCTGGATTTGTCCACCACCATTGTTAAACAAACTAGTGGTGAGGTTGAAAAAGAATAAGGGAAAATTTCATTTTACCATCTTAGTAAACATTTAATTTCAGTTTGATACCCTTGCATAAATTTTTATTAGTTTCATACCCAAACCAAACTTTTAATTTCACTTTCATACCCAGCCGGGTAAAATGTCCGAAATACCCCTAACTATTACTCAAATTTTCATCTCATGCAATTGGCTCAGAATTTGAAAATAAGTGAAATGACAATAATACCCTTCTTTGTTTAGGGTGTTAAACTGAAAATTTCACTAATTTTAAAATAAAATCAGTTTTTTTTATAAATTCAATTTTTAATTTTAAAAAAATCAGATTTTAATTTTAAAAATACATAAAAATAAGTTTTTTTTATAAAAATATTTTTTTTATTAAAAACATTTTTATATATATAAAAATCATTTTTATTTTTTTAAAAAATTAATTTTATTAAAAAAAAAATTCGCAGAGCTGTTCGAGCTTCGTCCCCGGCCACCTCCGGCGTCGTCTCCGGCCACCCCCTTCTCCGCCGTCGTCATCCCCGGCCACCCCCACTTCCGCCGCCTCCTCCTCCCTCTTCCACCTCCTCCCCCTCCCAGAGCTGAAGCTCTGCGATTTGGTTCAGATCTGGTTTTGGTCTGCGATTTTGTTTAACACCCTAAACAATGAAGGGTATTATTGTCATTTCACTTCTTTTCAAATTCTGAGTCAGTGGCATGAGATGAAAATTTGAGTAATAGTTAGGGGTATTTTGGACATTTTACCCGATTGAGTATGAAAGTGAAATTAAAAGTTTGGTTTGAGTATGAAACTGATAAAAATTTATGTCAGGGTATCAAACTGAAATTAAATGTTTGCCAGGGTGGTAAAATGAAATTTTCCCAAAGAATAACATAAGAAGTCATCCTAGTATAGGAATGCTCTTTCTCCTTTCTGGGCGGCTTTATGTGTGAAACTATTTAGGTTGGTCTTGCCTAGCTTCTTCCATTGTTGTCGTCTTCTTGTGATGTCTTTTTTGTATCCCTTAAAAATTGACATTGATCATTTTGGGAGTTGTTTTGATAGTCTATAACTGGATCATGTGTAACCCCACTTTGGTCGCAAAAAAGGTTGTAATTCAATTTTCTTTGCGATTAAGTAACGAAGAGACGATTTCCATACTATTTTTGCAATTCTAAAAGTGTTATTGACTGACCCGACCCTGGTCATGCCCGACCCGACACCGCACAAGATCATTGTTACAACTTACAATTGCATCCAAACAGATCCCACGTTCCGAAAACTAGCCCTATTTTGAACGAACGAACCCAAAGGGCTCCTCTTTGATCTCTACGGGAATCAAATGCCTATCGAAATACCACTACGGTACGCTGTAGCTAATATTCTCTTCCAATCTAGTTTATTCCAATCTGCTTGTGATGTATGGGAACTGTTTCACGTTACTGTTACGCTTCGATCCATGTCCTGGGAATCTGAATGCACACCAGGTGTTCGATGTATTGTCTGAGTGAGCCCCGATACCTATATTCTGTTTGCAGTTTGTATCAACATAAACATCGTTAATAGTGGTGGTAATAGCTCTCCTTCTGTGAACTTGTTTGTTGAAAACTCTTGCTGAAAGCAGCATCAAAGTTAGTGTTGATCTAGTGCCAATGTATGTTAAGAGGTTCTTTTGTGCTGTAAGCCTAATCAGGCAGACTCGCTGCTATGCTGCTGGCCCATTTCCTACTAAGGTCTCTCGTTACCTCGAACGTGCACGACTCATTGATTCTATAAGGCTGAAGCTCCGTTCCAATCCCCCTAGCTCGCTTGCTAGTGTCTTGAATGTTGCATCTCTGGATTCTTTTGTAGTAACTAATGCTCTACAGTCTGCACCCTCTGCGGACTCTGCCCTCTGCCTCTTTCAAACCCTTAAATCAATCCCGCGCTTTTCGCACACACAGGCCACTGTCGGTGCTATGGCCAAAGTCCTTGCCAGGTCACAGCGAATTGGTGAGCTCAAGAACTTGATACGTGATGTCAAGGATGGGGAGTTTGGTAATGTGTGTGTTAGTGACAAGGACCTCATCCTGTTGCATGCTTCTGCGGGAGACCTTGAGTCTGCTCTTTGTGCTTGGGAAGAATTTAGAAGCTCAAACAAGGGTATAACCACGGATACTTATAATATTGGTATGGAGGTTTGTGCTCGACTGGGTAGAGACTCTGAAGCCGTGCAGCTTTTCTCTAAGATGATAGATGACGGGGCAATTCCTAATTCAAGAACATATACAGTTATGATTGAACATCTCATAAATTCAAGCAAAATAGATTCAGCATTGGAGATTTTTCACATACTGCCTTCGATGAGGATTAATCCCACTTTAAAGCAGTTTTCAGTTCTAGTACAAGGGTTCATTGGGCTTGAACGGTTTGAGGAGGTCAAGACACTACTTCATGAAATGCAGGTTGAAGGAGTATTGCCGGGCCGAGTCATGTGTTTGTCATTGCTGCGCATGAGAGAAGCAGGGTATGTCCAGGAGACAAATGAATTCTTAAAAGAAACATTGCCTGATGAAAGGATCAAGAATGTAGGGTTTTGTGTGGGTGGAAGTGAAGATGATGAAGACGGGGATGAAGATATTACCCATGCTAGTTGTGGAGGTAATGTGGATAAAGTTCAGTTGAAACCATGGTTAGACCCGAGAGCTTTGGCAAATGCCTTGGGAGATTGGAGACCTGATGAGGTATCAGCATTGGAGGATGCAAAATTTGTGTGGACAACTAGGTTGGTTGGCAAAATTCTTAGGGAATTCAGATCAACAAAACATGCTTGGGGTTTCTTCTGTTGGGTTGCTCGTCAGCAAGGATTCGCTCATGACATTTACACAATAAAAAGGATGATTGCTCTTTTAGCACGTTGTGGCCATGTTAAGTTGGTTGATGAACTTATAGCTAAAATAAGAAGGGAAGGGATGAGATTTCCTCTCAGCACCATCAGGCAGATCATTGCCCTCTATGGTGTTTCAAAGAAAGCTGATGCCGCTCTTAAGGTCTTCAGGAATGAGAGAGAACTCTGTGGTCCAATATCAAAATTTAATCTGATGCTTTTATATTCGTGCCTGTTACGAACTTTGACCAAGTGTAAGAGAAATGTGGAGGCCATGGATGTTCTTGAAGAGATGATTTCGTGTGAAGTTTACCCCGATATCCAGACATTTTCTGGGTTGATTAATTATTTTGCTGTAGAAGGAGACATTGAAAAGCTGCAGGAAATGTATGCAATGATTAGGAAGAGTGGGGTGGAGCCAGACGCTTATGTGTTTAAGCTATTGATACAAGCTTATTGCAAAAGTGGAAGAGCTGCTTCTCTTGGGTGGAGAGTTTATGAAGACATGAGCAACTCAAATTTGAAGCTCGATGCTGCTACAAAAAAGTTGTTTGTGAAGGCTCTTTGGAAGGAAGGAAAGAGAAGAAAATCTGCTGCTGTACAAGAAAGTTGCGATCAAATAAGCGATGCCCTTCCACTTGTGCAGGCCGGTCATTTATGGACAGTAAGTTCCTTAAACCTCACAAGAGTTTATGATATTTATCGTAATAGCTTCACACCAACCAAGGGTTAGGTATTTCATTTCCATACTTGAGCTTGTTCTAGTGTTCTATGAATCTAAATTTGTTTCAGATATCAAATAAAAAGGTCAAAGTATATGTATCTTGTTGAAGTGATTCATCAGAGTCCAACTTTGCAACCCATAATAGCTTTCACTCTTGTGAAATGCTTAAGCCATCATTTGATGAAACTCGTTGAAATCAAGCACACCATCGCCATCAGCATCGTAGAAGCGAATCATGGAAACGCAGTCTTGGTAAGACTTGTTGTCTCCGAGCTTGTGGAGCATCCTCTGCAACCCTTTAGGGGTTATGCTTCCACACCCTTTCTTGTACTCAAACATCTCGAAAGCCATCCTCAGATCATCATCATCGCCACCACCATCACCGGACGATGGAGATGATGATGATGATGAGGGAATCATGAGTTTCAAGAAATCTTGAAAGTCAAGGAAATCGTCACCGTCTGTGTCAAGGTCTCGGATGGCGCCTAGAGCAGCCTCGTGGGACATATACTCTCCGATGGACCCAAAATAGGATTGGAGTTCAAGGGCGGAGATCTTGCCGTCTCTGTCCCCGTCGAAGCGGTTAAACACTTGCCGGAGCTCCTCTTCCTTGGTGGTGGAGCGGCGAGTAGGAGATGGGGATGTGGGTATTGGAGAGGCAGACTTGGATGTGGGTTTTGGGGCCAATCTTTGATCATGATCAAAAGCAGCACGAGAAGCCATAGTAGTAGTGAATCAATAAAACCTTGGGTATGTATATGCGATGACATGCTGGTGTGTGTGCAAAGTGATGTCTATATATAGATAAAGACACATTTAGAGCTTCTACGTACGAAATGCAAATGCTAGGGAGTTGCTTTGGTGGTAATAGGAAAGAAGAAGGCAACTTCGTGATGGGGACCCAGAAGCTGGTGGCTTGTCGTCATCTTTGATATCATGTTGTTAATAAGTAAATAATATGGATATGTACGAGGTAATGAAATGTACTGTTTTTTGTTTTCTTTCATGTCGGAGATTTAAAATGAGAATATGTATCACGTATGCATAATATGGTGTGATTGATGAACTTATTTACCTCCTTTACAAAACATTATGAAAGAATGAATATCCTTCTCTAAGGTTTTTCTTGTCTTCGGGTTCATTTTCTAGCCGCTTCTCTCATTCTCCGATAATCATCGACCACCGTTGTTATGGTCTCCCTCCCTCCCGTCTACTGCACCAGCTCTCTTCCTTTGCGGCCAACCCTACCGTTTAGTCGTGCACCGTCCAACGCAGTTGGTCTCGTGGGTGCGAACCACGGGGATGAATTCTTTCTGCCGCCACCACCTGTCTTGTGCCCCGCTCGCACCCGCATGGGATCTTCTGTCTTCGGTGCCCGTGGCTGCTCCCCATGCAATGAGACCTCCTTGTCTCCCCCACAACCTGATGGAGACATGGCCGAGATTCTAATGGCTCTTGCCCGAGATTATCATCTAGGGACAGGAACCCCACCGTCCATACAATCAACCAATCAGGCGCAGAATGCGTCAAGATCAGGGCACCCATATTGAATGGGATTAACCACGGCTCTTCCTCGGAGGACCATGAAGGATTTCGCGCCTCGCCTGTGGGACTATATTCTAGATACAACCCAACCCGTTGTCCGTCGTACTACATTATCGGGCATCAATCTTGGGCGGTCGATCCACACGTAGGAGCTGATAATGGAAGAGGACGTTGTTGCGGGTCGCATGGAGGGCGATCATGTAAACCCATGTCCTCGTACGATGATATTCTGTATTCAATTCTGGTGGATATTTGTCACGGGGTATTACCTCCAGGCCGGATACCCAAGGGGTACAACCCGTCCCGTTTTTCGGTCAGGATGGGGTGCCCGGGGACTGGAAATGTAAGCTCCATGATGTCCCCCACCGAGGATGCGCGACAGACACCACGTCCACCCCACCAACCGAGGTGGGGGCGAATGAAACTCTCTTCCCCAATGGGAAGATGAACTTGATGGGGTGACGGCGAGGCCTGCAAAACAACATTGCTGCTCTTTTTGAGCCGATTATGGCATCACAGGGTGTAAATTAGGAGCCACACCCCATCCCCTAGGGTTCGGCACGTGGCCGACCCCAATCTCCTCCTTTTCCCAAGTCACTCCTTAGTAAACTGTCGTGACATCACAAATTTGACCATGTCGAGGCAGAGAAAATCAATTGGATCTCTCGAGCCACTCACTAGAAGAATAGGAAACTATCCCATACCCGTTAATCGGAGAAAGTCAATTGGATCTCTCGAGCCACTCACGGACAACCAAAATCTCTCAAGTAAGAATAACCAGAACGAGTATCGGGTCATACCTCCATAGGAACCTTAGACTCAATAGCTGATAAAGGCGAGTGGTTAATCAAGTAGCATAGTGTATTTACAGCCTCAGCCCACCATAGTCTGCCTAAACCTGTATTGGACAACATGCATTGTGCTCTCTCTAATAGGGTACGGTTCATCTGCTCTGCTACCCTGTTATGATGTGGTGTCTTTCTCACTGTGAAATGTCTCTTAATGTCATGCTTTGAACATAAATCCTAAAGGAGACCCTCGGTGTACTCACCGTCTTTGTCAGATCTTAAAACCTTGATCACCCTACCCGTCTGCTTCTCAATCATAGCCTTCCACTTCTTGAAAATATCCTTTACTTCATTTTTATACTTCATGGTATATAGATTCATACTCTCTGCTGAAGTAGTCGATAAAAGACACGAAATACCGGGAACCACCCTTCGATGCAACTCTAGGGGGTCCCCAAACATCAGTTTGGATATAGTCCACAATCCCCGTGGTGCTGTGAATACCATCACCAAAAGTGACTCTACATTGCTTCCCATATACACATTGCTCACAAAAATCAAGCTTTTCCCTCCTTTCGCCGCCAAGCAAGCTATGTCTACTCAAATTCTTAAGTCCGCTCTCACCTATATGCCCTAGACACATGTGCCATAACTATGTGCAAACCAAGATCTTCTCATCAATAACTGTGGAGACCATAGGTCAACCCTCAACAACATTACCCTAAAGAAAATAGAGATTGACATGCCTAATTTTCGATAATAGCAACTTGTCACCATGATAAACGTTGCAATAGTTACTCTCACCAACATACCTATAACCCTGAGCTTCAACCCTCTTGCAAGATCCGAAATATGACGTACCTTGGTAAGTCGTCTACATGACTCATCTAATAGTTGAAATCTGACTGTACCAACACCAAACATCCTACAGGGTTGAGAATCACCCATATAAACCGAGCGACTCTCCACCTCGCGATAAGTAGTGAACCAGTCTCGATCCGGACACAAATGATAAGAAACTCTTGTATACAACAACCAACCATCATACAAATGATCACTACAACCCACTGTCAAAACATGCGCTAGGTCACCGTCGATGTGTATATCCCCAACTATCTCTGGTGCCTCAACCACATTTGTCACACATTTGCATGTATCTTGTTTGGTGTGATTGTCCTTTAACCCTGGACCATCCTTCTTGTAATGACCTTTACGCTTACATCTGTAACATTCAACCTTAGAAAAATCTCTTCCCTTCGATTGAGATCGGTTTCTTCTATTGTTATTGTTATACCTCTTGTTTGAATTTATTTCCCTTGTAATCGTAAGACCATGTGCTAGAACGTCATCGCTCAAAGCACTCTTCATCGAAGCCTTTGCAAGTATACACTAACCAATGTCACTATACACAAACTTCTCCTTGTTCATCATAGTCATTTTATTTGATCAACAATTGGTTCCCATTCCGGTAAAAAAGAAATCAACAAGAATAAACCTTTTTTACTATCTTCAAACTTAGCTCCCAAGCTAACACAATCCGAGTACAAACGCTTAAACTCGGTAGTATGATCAGTCATAAGCCATCCTGATTATAGCCTGAAAATGAAGTTCTTCTTCTACAAGTACATCACACTCATTTGATTATTTTGAAGATACATATCCTGAAGCTTATCCCAAATACCATTGGCGGTCGTCTCATCAACAAAATTGTAAGTCACATTCCAAGAAAGACACAAACGGATCGTACTATAAGTTTTCTGATTCATCTTGTTCCACTTCTCAAGGTGATCACCCTCTGATGATCTATCTCTCAACGTATCATATCGATCCAAACTAACAAGAATGTCTTTACAATCCATCTGTCAAGCTTTAAAATTGTTCCGTCCATTGAACCGAAGAATATTGAATCCATGGACCTTCACATAACCCTCATTTTACGTGGTTCGGCAATGTGCCTACATCAACGGGACAACGACGAGCTCCTTGTATTAACCCGAGAAATAATCCGAGAGATTACGATGCAATTCCCTATTTCTCAATACAAGTCGGTAATCCACAAAAGAAAACACCTAATCTTTTGTCACCGATAATAAGAGGTTCCGAAAACATACTTTTAGCTTAGAAAATTAAAATATTACATTGATCCTATTTCCTTGGATTTGTGTGCCACTTCCTTAAAAGAAGAACAAATGTGCTTTTTTGATTTTGTCACACATTTAACAAGACTTCCAACTTTTACTTGCTCTCTTGATTTCAAGCAACACAACCATTAAAACCAAGAGCTTGATTCTAGTTTTGCCTTAGCTAAAGCCCAACAACCATGTTGGTGGTAATGCATGAAATAAGATGGAGCATTGAATGTGATGTTGCCGAAAATCAATCCCTCCACACACGGACTCAATCAAGTAGCTCCCAATCCCCACATATGGTGCCTTTTTCTTGTCTCTCCCAAGGTGCAAAACACCTATTGATAACAATTGTGTAATTGTATTGAAATTGATAAATAATACATACAAGGTACATGTGTATATATAGTGGTAGGGTTTCCTAAACCCGATGCTAACCCTAACGAGCCACATGGGCTGGGCCTATACAACATATTCTAACACCCCCCCTTAAACTCAAGATGGTGGTAATGAACCCAAGTTGAGTTTGTCAACTAAAGGTTTGAACTTTCCTGGGATTAAAGCCTTGGTGAAGATATCTGCAATCTGATCGCTAGAGGAGACAGATCGGAGAGCGAGGGTGCCCTGACTGAGATGTTGTCTGACAAAGTGACAATCGATCTCAATATGCTTGGTGCGTTCATGGAAGACATCATTATGAGCAATCTGAATAGCACTCTGACTGTCACAATGAATGGTAGTGGCTGACTTGTGAACAACACCCATGTCATGTAGTAACCAACGAAGCCATATGAGTTCGGAAGTAGTATCAGCAAGGGCTCGATACTCAGCTTCCGTGCTGGAGCGGGCAATGGTTGTTTGTTTCTTACTTCTGCAGGAAATCAGAGAGTTACCAAGAAAGAAACAGTAACCTGTGGTACATCGTCGGTCTGTGGGATCGCCTGCCCAATCTGCATCTGAATAGGCCTGTAGGACTAAAGGTGAGCCATAAGAGAAATGTAGTCCTTGTGTTAAGGTGCCTCGAACATAGCGCAAGATCCGAAGAACGGCCTCATAGTGAGTAGTGCGAGGTGCGCACATGAACTGACTGACGATGTGGACAACATATGCAATGTCAGGCCTAGTAACAGTGAGGTATACCAGCCCTCCAACTAATCGGCGATATAAAGTGGGATCCTCGAGAGCTTGACCATCTAATGGAAGATACTTGACATTCGCTTCAATGGGAGTGGAAGCGATCTTGCTATCGGTTAGTCCCCCCTTGGAGATGAGCTCGGCTGCATACTTGGCTTGGGACAAAAGATAACCAGAGGACAGAGAGGAAATCTCCAAACCAAGAAAGTAAGATAGATGACCCAAATCCTTCATCTCGAACTGGTCGCTTAGATGACGCTTAAGATCCACAATGCCGATAGCATCATCACCAGTAATGATCATATCATCCACATACAGAAGTAAGAGAGTATGGCCCCGAGAGGTCCGACGAACAAACAGGGAGCTTTCGTGCGGACTGGAGACGAAACCAAAGACTGTCATCGCACTACTGAACTTGGAGTACCATGCCCGCGGAGCCTGCTTGAGTCCATAAATGGATTTGCGCAAACGGCAAACCATGTGTGGGGGATGCTCATAGCCGGGCGGGGGCTTCATATAAACCTCCTCTGTAAGATCTCCATTGAGAAAAGCATTCTTCACGTCCATTTGAAAAACGTCCCACTGTCGGCCAGCAGCAACAGCAAGAATGGTGCGAACAGAAGTGAGTCTCGCAACAGGAGCAAATGTTTCCTCATAATCAACCCCATGTTCCTGGGTAAATCCACGAGCCACAATACGTGCCTTGTAGCGCTCGATAGAACCATCTGCCTTGGTCTTCACCTTGTATACCCATCTAGAACCGACCACATGTTTGTCCTGAGGTAAAGGTACCAGATCCCATGTATGAGTCTTCACCATGGCCTGTAGTTCCTCAGTCATTTCTTGCTGCCACAGGGGGTTAGTGCAAGCCTCCCGATAGGTGTCAGGCTCATATACAGAGGACACTATGGAAGCGACACGAGATGGTAGGGTTACCTCAAAGTCCTGGAGGTGAGATGGGAGTTGCCGATGACGTTGTGGTCGAGTCGGTAGCACAGGATCCTCTAGCACAGGATCCTCTGGCGGAACATGGTCCACGGTAGGAGGCAGAGATGTTGGAGCACCTGCAGGAGTTAGCTCAATGGGAGAACCCTCATCATCATCAGAAAACAGATCAATATCAGGATTAGAAAAGATAGGAGTAGACTCGGGAATGTGAAAGGAAGACATGGAAGAAAACATCTTATGTTCCTAGAATGTGACATGGCGAGAAATGCGGAGACGTTTGGAAACCGGGTCCCAACATCTGTACCCTTTGTGTTCGATCCCATACTCAATAAAGCAACAAAGACGAGAACGAGGTTCAAGTTTAGTACGTTCATGAGGTTGTAGATGAACAAAACAGACACACCCAAAGACACGAAGAAGATCATAAACTGGAGGACGACCATACAAACACTCGTAAGGAGTTTTGTTACCTATGACTGGGGATGGAACCCTGTTGATGGTGTAGACGGCTGTGAGGGCAGCCTCCCCCCAAAAACATTCAGGACAGGCAGCTGCAATGGTGAGAGCACAGACCGTATTAAGAATATGGCGATGTTTGCGTTCTGCTCGACCATTTTGTTGCGATGTACCAGGACAGGAGCGCTGAACGATAGTACCGGTGGAAGCAAGTTGTGCAAGGAAGGATGACTCTTTAAGTTCCATGCCGTTATCCATACGCAGTGTTTTGATAACTTTAGAGAATTGTGTGCGAACCATGGCAGAAAACTCAGAATAAATTTTTTTGAAGTCAGATTTATTATGCATGAGATAAATCCAAGTAAAACGAGTATGATCATCAACAAATATGATAAACTACCGAGACCCCCCCCCCCCCCCCCCCATGGTCGGAACAGGTGCCGCTCCCCACAAGTCAATATGAACAAGATCAAAAGGTGCAGAGGAAATAGTATTATTAAGGGAAAACGGCAGTTTATGATGTTTAGCAAGCTGACAAGACACACAATCACCAAAGTTATGCGAAACTGACCCCAACAACCCACTAGAAATAAGACTACGCAAACGAGAGGAAGAGGGATGACCTAGGCGAGAGTGCCAGAGATCGGCGGAGACGAAAGCGCCACAAGTAGACGAGGATGATGATGATGGTGAGGGAACCACCAGTGAGGTGAGTTCGAACAGGCGACCAACTTTACGTCCTGTCCCATGGATTTGTCCCGTCAGTGGATCCTGCACAAGAACAAAAGAAGTACGACCAGAAAAGTTAACGTCAAAACCCAAATCACACAATTGACCAACCGATACAAGGTTCAGTGACAAATCTGGGACAAGCAAGGTGTTCGGCAGTGACAGTTGGTCTGTGGTTGCGGTACCACAGTGTGTGGCAAGCAAAGTGGAATTATCAGCAGTACGAATAGACGGAGACTTGGTGACCGGGGTTACACATGTGAGCAAATCTGACTGCGGGCTCATATGATTAAAGCAAGCAGAATCAAGATACCACATGGATGTGCTAGCTGGCGTAGTAGTGGATGAGCTACCTGACGAGGTAGTGTGAGCTGATAGGAACGCTCGTATGTCACTCAAGAGAGCAGTCATGTCAGGAGATTTGGCAGACACAGCAGGTGTAGCAGCAACTGTGGATGAGCTACCTGACGAGGCAGTGTGAACTGATAGAAGCGCTCGTATGTCACCCAAGAGAGCAGCCATGTCAGGAGATTTGGCAGACACAGCAGGTGTAGCAGCAACAGTGACATTTGGTCTGTTGGAAGGCCGATGATCCCCATGGGAGCCACGCCCCCCCCCCCCTAAAGTGTTGAGAGGGCCTGGAGTTATCCCATCGAGGGTTGTTTGAGGTAAGAACGTGACGAGCATGAGTTCTGCATTCTGTTAAGATATGTCCAGATCTGTTGCAGAACGTACAATGGGGCTTGATAACAAAATTTTCCATTAGGAATACCTGAAAAGAAGCACTGAAATAAAGGATTAGTTTTTTTTATAGAACAAAGGTCAACGCGCGTGGGGGCACGCGGTCAGAGGTCCGGGCGTGTGGGCGCAGACGAAGGCGTCAAGCGCGTGGGCACGGGCGAAGGAGCTGGGCGCGTGGCGCGTGGGCGCGTGTGCACGGGCGAAGGAGCTGGGCGCGTGTGCTACACGCGTCGTCTTCGTTACGTCTTCTGCGTTTCGATGTTGTGCAGGAGCAGGTGGTTTCGCGGCGTGCTGGCGACGGAGGCGTCCGGCGTTTGCGTTGCTCCGGCGGCATCGGTCAAGACCGAGTTCTTCTCGCCGGCGTGGTGTGGCAGGAGCACGGGAGGATGGCGACGCGGTGTGGTCGGTCGAGATCGTCTCGCTGCGGAGCTCGTCGGCGTGGTGTGGTCGACCGGAGCAGGAGCAAGCAGGCTGGAGCAGGAGCAGCGTTCAACGAAGGTGAACGGTGGCGTTGCGACGGCGGTGGCGCGACGTAGGCGACGACTGAAGCGGAAGCGAGATTTAGAGCGATAGAGGCTCTGATACCATGATAACAATTGTGTAATTGTATTGAAATTGATAAATAATACATACAAGGTACATGTGTATATATAGTGGTAGGGTTTCCTAAACCCGATACTAACCCTAACGAGCCACATAGGCTGGACCTATACAACATATTCTAACACCTATGATCAATAGATTCTTTGATGAACAAGCATTCAAGAAGAAAACAAAAATGAAAAAGAAGCTCCCCCTTTGTGTTACCGTTATCTTTCTGCCAAGACAAGCCGCCTCTTCCAATTATTGATCCCAAAACAATGGAACCCTACTGTTCAAGTTATATCAACATAACATGGTATAAGCCCAAATATAGGACTTAAGTGATTGGGCCTTTTTGGAACAAAAAAACAACATAAGCATTTTCACACTGTACATGTTCTTAGAAGTTTGTATTCATTTCTGTTTCCAGAAAAATAATTTTTTGATATTTTAATTTGTAACTACACCACTGCTAATGTCACTGACTTTACAATTTGACCCAACACAAATTGAGTGGTGTGATATTAATAATCTTATATATTTTTTTTGATCAGCAACTTTTTTTATATATAAGTAAACCTTTTAAGAAAAGAGCAGTAAACTGAATTACAACAGGGGATGAAAATGAAAGCCCCACAACAACAACAACCCAATGCAACCAGAACACGAACAGGGAAAGAAATTGAGAACCCCATTACAACATCCCAGAAGCACATGACAAACACCACATAAAACAACAATTAAAACTTGATTAGCCTTGCTATGAGATGAAAAGAAATTCTGCAGCAGATGAAGTGAACTTGAGAGCTTCCTCTGGAGCTTGAAATGAGATGATATGAATGTTGCTAGTAGAACCACATCAATGAAGATGAAAAGGCTCGAGCCTTTGAAGCTTGCTTGAGTTGGGCAAGAAGTCCGATAAAAACTGGTCTAAACACCCAAAATGTAACTTTGAAGTCCAAAAAGTTCAGCAGCACCTACAACCCGAAGCCCCTCTTCCTTCTCCTAAGAGGTATTTACAACTACTCCAAAGTCACAAGAACCGCCAATTCAGCGCTAAAAACCCTCAATTCCAGGGCTGAATCAGAAGCTTTGCATTTGCCGGTGGCCAGCACCACGACACGGCAGAGGCATGACCCACTACCATCTACCTAAACAATCTTTTACCTAGGTCCCTAAAAGCCCCATGCTATCGTCGGTGGCCAACACCAGACCAACAATTCCGACCACCAAAGTGACCGGTAGCACATGCAAAAATTGAAGAGTAAATAAGCAGAGGATAGGAGCAGAAAACCCAGAATAGGAGAAAGAGGAGGAGAGTCATATCTGTCAGCAACTTCGAGTGCCCCAGCTAAGGACCAAAGTCCAGATCCAAGATCGGAGTTGTTGAGGAAGAAGGCTGACCCACCAGCGACGACCACGAACAAGCACCACGTCGATCCTTTGAACGGAAACGCGCCCCACTTCCAGTGCTAGTAAGTGTCTTCGAACCGACACGATCTCCTCCACACCGTCGAAGGAAGCCGCAAACAAAGTTCCCAGGAAGACCAGATCCGCGAAAACCTCAAAGAGGTAAAACGACCAACGCCCAGACTTGGTCATTCCGGGAGCCGGTAAATCTGAGCCGAGGAAGCCCAGATCTACAAAGGGGAAGGGGGTCTCGGAGCTTTCACCACCACGCACCACGAAAACCCGCCCATACCGTGTCGATCCCCTCCATGCGAAGGAGAAGCGACTTCCCACTTCCGGATCTGAGCCGCTCTTCGCTGACGAGTGAGAGAGCAACAAGGCCCTGAATCACCAGAGGAGAGGAGAGGGAGAGGAGGAGAAGAAGGAAAAAAAGGAAGACGAAGCAGAGAAAGAGAAGAGCGAGGGGGTTAGAAGGATGAGAAGGAACGGATCTGAGAGAAAGAAGGCAGATCCAAGGTCAAGAGGAGAAGGAGAAGACGAATACACCACCGGTGACTTTCCAAACGGCCCGAATGGCCTGGAAAATCACCGGCGACTAGGGTTTGCAAAGGGGGCTGAGGTTGAAGGAGAGAGAGAGACACGAGGGGGCTCTGTTTGAGAGAACTTAATGTAAGTCTTTTTATGTTTGGTTGATTGAGTTTTTGATTTGGATTTCACGAAGGACACTTATAAAAGATTTAGAACTTTTATATGTGCTTGAGCATATCAATTAATGAAGTACTGGTTTTACACATGCACACACTTCTGAACGTATAAATTGAAAATAACTCATTATTATTTGAATTGTCATGATGTTCGAACACATTCAAAAGCTTGACACAGTTTTTCTTAAAGAATATATCATTGCCTTAAACGATTCCCGTAATACAAAAATAATCAAGCAATACTTTTTATCAAGTGACAAACTATATGTGATACATGTCTTATGACACATAATAACATGGCAATTTAAAGATACTACAAGTCTAAGAGAGTTAATTTGGTAAAAATATAAAAGTTGCTTGATCAAGACACACCCAAGTAACGACTTTATGTTTATGGGCTTAAAGAATCCATAATTTGCTTGAGGGTAAGAAAATTTTAATATATTTTGGAGCCCATAAAACAAAATTTTAATGCTTTAAAAAGATGGCTTAAGCCCAAAGGGCTTGTTTACAGCAGAAATGAAATTAAACGGGATTTAAAGAAAATTCACGGAGACTACTATAATAAATGTCAACTTTGGGGGGGGCTTCAAATTATTAGGGACCTTAAGCGAATGTCTCATTTCTATTTTGAGGTCTGGTTCTCTATTTTTGGACCTAAACCGCAATACATACTGATTGACTCTAGCATGCATTATGGCACTACGTACAAGAGAATCACCATGTGATCACATCAGATGTGAGAGATATTATGTTTTGACGTTTTTTTATATATAAATAGAGATATGATATTACTTGAGTTGCTTCATAATACATAGAAGTGCATATGGTATTTGGAGACCAGAGCACGTCAGAACAGACATAAAGCTTGATTTTCTAGCTAATTAGTGGACACCCCCGTTCGTAGTTCTGGGAATGAACTCGAGTTTAACATACTCGAGAGATATAAAGATAGACCTACATTCTTCAATAATGCGGTCCACATGGGAGAAAAGTGGGGTGGATCCGAGAATCAGGCTTACCACAAATTGGGCATCGCTCCGAATAACAATTCACGATCGCCCTGTCTCTTTTACCCATAAGAGGGCTTGACATATGACTAGAGCTTCTTCCATCTCGGGCATCAGGTTGCCCTTCCCGATTCTACTTCTCCCTTCTATCATAGCAACTATGTCATCCCTACATATGAAACCCCGCCCCATTTGGGAAATATCCTGAAATACTACCCCGTCCACATTCAAGTCTAACCAGATTGGTGGTGGTGGCTTCCATCCTTTTGTGGCAGGGCTCTCCCTCGACCGATTTTGTGGGGTCACCACTCCATGCGCTTCCCTCCAACTATGCACATTACTTCTGATTGTAACATCAATAGAGCTAGCTAGTATACGAACCTCATCCCATACAACGTTGTTCCGGGCCTTCCAAATTTCCCATATAATAAGTGCAATCCGACTCTTCAACGTCATATCCGTTAGGGCCACAATATCATTCATCCATTGCAAGAATGTATCAGCTTGGGATGTCGGGGGGGTACTTGCGCTCGTTGCCACACCTCTTGAGGAAAAGGGCATTGTACTAATAGATGGAGCGTTGTCTCAGTGCCTGTAATACATACTGGGCATTCCTCTGGAATAGGGACAAATTTTGTCCGAATATTAATTGATATACATAGGTTACCTGAGATAGCGCGCCATAAAAAAAACTTTAATGCGGGCTTGATATCGAGATCCCATATGGCCGACCGGACCAAAGCGCCCTGAGTTGGGACCCTTCGTCCGTTTAGTCTAGCCAGTAACCTATACACCTCTTTGCAGCTGTATCGGCCCCGGGTGTCGCGTGTCCAATACCACCTATACTGTTTAGTGTGATTTGGGATTGGGATATTCAGCACCTCCGAAGCAAAACCGGGTGGGAGTGATGTAGTGATTTTCTGTACATCCCATTGTCCCAGGTCATTTAAGAGTTCCGACACTAGCATATCCTCTCGGGGTCCCGTCCCTAGAGGGATAACAGATAGGTCTCCCATAAGCCATGGTATCCCCTCAAATCGGGTGGATTGGTCATTCCCAACAGTCTTCCGGAGGCCTTCTCATAGAAGATCTTGTGTGGCCCTCAACCCTGACCACAACTGACTGGGAGTTTGGGATTAAGACCTTGTCATGCCGTAAAGTTTCCATGCCTGAAATATCGGGCATCAAACACTCTAGTCACTAGGGATTCTGGGTTAGATAGGAATTTCCAACCCATCTTCGCTAGCAGCGCAATGTTCATGTCATACATATCTCGAAACCCCATACCACTTGCTTCCTTTGACTTACACAATTTTGCCCAATCCTGCCATATAATAGGTTTCCTCGTCCTTAGGGTGCCCGCCCACCAGTATCGCGCAAGAGCCACATGAATTTTGTAGACCAAGGACCGTGGTAGTAAGAAGACGCTCACGTGTGCATAGATTGAAGCACAGACTTAATCATCACCTCTTTACCTCCCGTTGATATCATTTGACCATCCCAAGAGTTGATCTTTGCTATAATTCGGTCACACATGAACTGAAGGCTCTTCCTTTCTTCTGTCCAAGCATGTTTAGGACCCTTAAATACATTGATGCCTGAGAAATTTCCTGGATTCCCAAAGTGGTGCAACAAAGAAGTTTGTTGGTCAGGGTGTGTTCCTACTAAAAAAGATCGAAGACTTCTTCTTATTGATCACTTGACCCGAAAACTAGCCAAAGGTATGGAGGATATCATGTAAGTATTCAGCTTCTTTCTTATCCGCCCTACAGAAAATATAACAGCCATCTGCAAAGAAGATATGAGATATAACGGGTGTTCCCCTTACCACTGATACTCTGTGTAGCTTGTCATCCCTTTCTGCCTGCGCTAGTAATCTAGATAGCCCTTCCATGCAAAAGAAGAAGAGATAGGGGGTCAACGGATCACCCTGTCTAATTCCCCGACCAGCCTTAAAAGCATTAGTTTGTTTACGCCCCCCCCCCTTGACTTATACCGTCTTAATTTTGTTATCTCTTACTAAATTAGCCTCCTCATTAATGACAATTTTGTATTAACAAGCTTACCCTTATGGATGGTCCATGTCAATAGCCAACTCGTCCTTGACTGTGCTCCATGTCAGCACCCAACTCAACATCAATTTGTTTCTATTCGCTCCAAATCCATTGGGTTTGTTCTCGGATTCGTTCTCGTTCACCTTCTCCTTCATCCTCGTTTTTCATCTTCCCTCGTTGATTGCTTTTGTCTCGCATATTGCTGGTCCTCCGGTCTGTTTTTTCTTCTTCAATTGCTCGTCTGAGCTGCTCAATTGATTGTTCGACTGTCAAAGAAGCATGCACAGAAAAGCCCTTTTCGAGGTAAGTAATTGGAAAGACCTAATTTGTAGTTTGTGCATGCAATTTTAAGATTTTTCGCAATATGTTTGTATTAACGTAGTTAGTATTATCATGGAATGGTTTTGAAACATATTTTGAACTAGTATTGACCTCCATTTCGCAATTATGTGGTTCAAGGATCGTATCATACCGATAGTCCTCTCAGTTCGGCACGTTCTGATATGAGCTCTTAGCGATCTGGTTTGGGAACATGGACTTGGGAGTCGAAAGAACATATTGCGTGTGGAGGCCATTAAGAAAGATACATGTGGTAGGGAAATGATTCCGGCCCCCGCTGACTACTTTGGGAACATCATGTGTAGTCTAGTAAATACGGGAGTTTCCGTTGATATGATGAGTGGTGTATGTGGGCAACGCGTTTATCTCCCACGTCGAGCTGTTAGTACGGGTACTACTGAGGTAGCAATAGCGGGGTCAAATCCTACTACAGAACAATTAAGTTCAGATGATGATTTGTTTGGGGATGTGGAAGACGAACAAGAGTATATATGCAAAACAGTTCAGTTCTGATGATGATATGGAAGATATGGAAGACGAAGAACAGTACGCAGAACAATCCAATTTTGATGATGATATGGAATATAGGGATGACGAAAACGAACAACCACATTATGATCTTGTAGAGCACTTTTACCCAGCGGGAGTGTTTGATGTCAAATCAAACTCGATCAGTTTCCAAGATGGGTCAGATTTAGTAATTGGTGATCAGATTGACACAAAAAAAGAGTTTAATATGGGCCGAAGCAAAACAAAACAAGCACCACGAGCCCAAATCCGATGTTGCATTCGTGTCTCGTACAAAGCCTTTCATCCAACCAATTAAAACATGTTAGGAAGACAACACTATATAAACTCAATGAAAGTTTAATAATCTTTCTATGTGGGACTACACAATAATGATGCATTTTCCATTTGCATTTTTCTCAAAAAAAGAAGTTCAACGGGTGATCTTTGCGCTTTAATTTCTCATTCACCTCTTGTCCGTTTAGACCTCATAATATCTCGTTGGAAATGCCTCACTTCCTAAAGTACGAAACTAATATTTCATAGTTCTAGGATGACCCGATCCAATAGATAATTGAGTGTCAAATTGACCATTTCTACTTGTCTAAACTTTGTCCAACAAACTGGTCTAGTGAAAACTAGAGTCTAAGACAACGAGTTCGGTCTTCTTCACAAAATCAAATGTAGTTACCGTATTTTTTCTACACCTGCATCGCACATCGTATGATTATGTTTGTAAATCTAAAATATCATGTTAAGCATAGTTATGTAAATAAAAACAAATAAATTATCAACGAACGGTGATGATTCAGGTAGGCCTGTGACAATAATTACATATCTTGCAATTTATGCAGTAGACTGACCTCCGGAATCATGAAGAGGCATTGGCATAGAAAAAGAAAATCAATTTATATGATTCGAACCATAACCAATGGCAAAGAAGGCCACGGTACGATTATTATTCAATATGATCATTAACAGGGCAATTTGCAAGGAAAAAATAAAATCACAACTTTTTCACCAACTCCAAAAAAAACATCACCATCGGTCTGCACTTATTTATTTTGAAAGACACTTATTTACATGTTTCTACTGCTTGTCTTTGGAAATTATTAAATCCTTGTGGGAGAAAAAAAACAAGCCTGGTGGGTAAATTAAAGCATAAAGTTGGTTGTTCATGTACCTTAATTACTTTTAAACTGAACATCGGTACAGTTGTTTATTTAATAATTATATAAGCTTAATGCTTGTTTCTAGCAACTCTTATGAATGTTTCGAGCACTCCTTTTTTAGTGAAGCAAAATAGTTGCCACTCTCTTTCAGCATTTTGGTTTATGCGGGGACGAATAAAAGCCTATTTTTAAGAAAGGTAACTGAAGAATTACTACTCTGGAAGTTTAGAGGTGACATTGACATATTTACCTGAGGGTATTTTCGAAATTATGTATTATAAGTTGCTTTTATGTAAAATAGGAAAAATATGATTCATTACTGTTGCTTATATATACTTATCATGACTTTGTGATTGATATTTGATAATGTTAAAAGTGTATTAATTTCTTATCATGAATTGTCATTTTAGTCACAATACCCAACGTTAATTAAATTATGTTTAATTTTACACGATTGTGATGATATATAAATATTGATTTAAATGCTCAAAGTTTATCATAACGTGTTTATCGGTTATTGTTATAATTGTCTTGTATTTTCGAGCTATCAAATTTCATAACGAAATGTCAAAGTATGAGACGGAACGAGACTCTCTATGACCACGTGTGAACATATCAATAACGGGATTCTTTAACAATATAATAGGAGGTCCTATTAGCTGATCGTCATACGCTTGTTGGATATCTCCTAATTATTTCATAAGATTAGTATGGTTAACTCTAAGGGGCAAGTAATCTTTCATTTTGATGATGAGTCGAAACACCACCTCAATTTCCTTTGTTTATGTTACCCCACGTAATATATTAAGGATTTTAAAAATAGGGTCTCTAACCTCTCTCTAAAAAAAAACTCTTTTTCTTCGTTCATGGTATGTCGCCTCCTCTAACTTTAACTCCTGTCGGTGAATTTTCGGGTCATCTCGACCTAGGAGGTCGTTGGCGGTGGTCTGCTCCCCGTTTTCCTACCCCTTCTCTCCAGTTTTATTCCTCCTCGCTCTTCTCTGGTGAAGCGCGGTGGCTCACTTTCCTCTCCGACGGTGGCGCCTACTCAGATCCGGTCGTGGGACATCTTTTTCTATGTAGATCGACGCAGATCCAATAGCCCCAGCCTTGTTCGTGCTTAGGATAGCCCGTCACCGTCTTCTTTGCTGTAAAACCCGGTTTGGTTTAAAAGGGTATTAAAGTGCAACTAGTACTTGGGGGTTGTTTTTGCTTCGAGTTGGTTTAAAAAAGAAAACAAAAAGAGAAGGAATTGCCGGACTGAAAAGGGGTTTGGGCCAGACCTGGCCCAAACCAGACGCGCGCCCCAGTCCCGTCTTTGAAGCCAGGCCCAGCTGCTGGTGTAGCCCAAACCCTAGCTACAAAAGGAGGGAGACGCCGCTCAGTGCCCATTTTCGTGCACGGTTCCCGAGGCGTGTCTTCAACCTCCAGACACGCTCTCTCCCTCCCGATTCGAACCAGAGGCGCCGCCCCTCTATTCTCCGACCACCCACCGTCTCCGACCTCTCCACGTTCTTCTCCAGCTTCATCTCTTCCCTCTCCTCCGTCTACTTTCCTTCTCGACAAAACCCAAAACCCAACGCCCTGAAACCCTCTCGTCCCTCCGCCCTCTCGACCGTTCAAACCCTCGTCGGCGTCGATTCGAAGACGCTCGTGCCTGATTCAGGCATCTTCGTCAACGGTGAGTCGTTCCTCACCAGATCCACCTTCCTCACTCTCTTCTTCGCCGGACGTCACGAGTTCCGGGTTCGTCTGGGCTTCGGAGTGGACTGGAGAGCGTCGCCGGAGTGCTCAAGTTCCAGATCTGGAACTTGCACGCCGGCGAGCTCTTTGGCCGTCCGATCTGACCGGGAGAGCTCGGACCTCGCCACTGCCGACCTTCCCTTTTACCTTCTTGAGCTCCTGGCGTAACCGCCGTCGTCACCGGAGACCACCGGAACCCTAGCCCCGTCGACCTCCATTCACGGCTCAGGCAGGACGAAACCTAGTGCTAGGCTCGGGCCTGGGTTCAGTTGGGCCTCGGGCCTGGACTAGTCTGGACTTGGGACAGACTGAATCTGAGTCCGGGTTCGGGTTGGGTTCCGGGTCGAACTCGGGTTGGCCGGATCGGACAGACCCGTTTAATTATTTTAAAACTGATTTAAACGACACTTGAGACTAATTCAGACTTTTATCGGATTAATCGGTGTAATCAAAGGAATTGAAGAACTGTTAAATTAAAGAACTGGATAATCTGGACCCGATCTGATTTTGGATCGTTTGTGTGTAAACCCAGATTCGTAGCTGGGACTTCGCCGAGGTGACGAGGCGAGCCGGACATCTGTTGATAGGAGTATTTGTTCGTAGGAAGACCGCAAGGTAGGGAAAGTCTTAATTACGTATTTACCGCTTAGAATGCATGATCAAGATAATAAAATCGGAAAGGTCCTAGAATTGCCTATAGGACGCGAATAACTAGAATAATCGTATTTCAATTACTAATAAATGGACGAGTCTAGTATGCATGTTTAGGACGATGACAATTAGTGAAGTGTGCTTTCAATACTTGGGAACTTGATTTTACTGGTAGAGAGGCTGTGAAGAGCTCTCGGATTAGTTGTGTGTTAGGTTCACATGCTTGGTTGCCAACTGCTCGGTTAACTTAAGAGTCTAATGAAACTAGAGTAGCTCATATGTTTGAATGCTAGTCAGTTGGTTCACATGATGATTGATTGGTTGAATGTGTACTTGATTGATTTAGTATTTATGTTATTATAATTGTCAATTGAACGGATGATCGAGTATGACTGATTGTACCAAAGGGGTACAATCAGGTGATCGATGTACCGACGGTTGGTGACAGGTAAGTGTACGGTAAGTATGAAATAGTATTGGTTGTGATGAAAGAGTGTTCCGACGTGTGTTACTTGATGGTTGAATGAAATACTTGTTCCTTTATTCCTATTTCTTGAAATGTATGTTCGTTTATTGGTTCGTCTGTTTGTTGTTTGGTTTGGAACTACACCGGGGGGGGGGGGGGGGGTAATCCGGTGCCGTTGTGATGGTTGGAGTTTGACAGAGGCAATGGTTATTGGGTGATTATGGAGTGGTTAATTGAGTGACGTGTGGAGCCTATGGCTCGGTAGATCCTACGGGATATTGAGTAATGTGAGGAGCCCAGGGCTCGGTAGATCCTACGGGATATTGAGTGATGTGAGGAGCCTATGGCTCGGCAGATCCTACGGGATATTGAGTGATGTGAGGAGCCTATGGCTCGGCAGATCCTACGGGATATTGAGTGATGTGAGGAGCCTACGGCTCGGCAGATCCTGCGGGATATTGATGAGATTACTTCATGAGAGTTGGGTTCTAAGGTTTCACCCAATGGTATGCGTCCTACGGGAGCACTACCTTGGTTCCCTATGATTATGGTCCTTTGGAGACACTTTCGAGAATACCGAAGGCGAGCATCCCTATGGGATGGTGTCCGGTACTCCGACACATATATGTCTCCCTCCGGATCGAGGGAAAATCTGATATGATATGAATACTTTAGTGGATCGGAATATGGGAGCCGAGGTGACACTAAATTTTATTCATGGATCAGAGGCTTGAGAAAGCAGGTGGTTGGCGTAATATCAATTACTCCCATTTAGTCGTTATGATATCTTATGTTAATCCTGTTATGGACCCTTTCAAGTTAATGTTATTTTCGATAGTACAAGTCTATCGTATTCCATCTTAGTTATACTTTGTTTCATCGTGTTTATCTTATTCTATTTCATTTGTTTATTTTCTCATCGTACTTATCTTAGTCTATATGGTTACGCTTTATTTCATTGTGGTCGTGTTGACTCTTATTTAAGTCATCCGTTTACGCAGTATAATGTAGATCCAAGGGTAAATTGTTAAGGTTTTTCCTACTGGGCGTAAGCTCACCCATTTGTTTCTCTTACTGTTTTACAGGAGTATCTGATGTCTAGAGAGGAGAGGCTTGGGAGCTTCCGTGATCTTGGGTTTTAGTTTAGATTTATGTTGGCCGTCGCACTAAACGTTTACTTATTACTTTACTTGTTGAGTTGTGACTCACTGGAGATTCTGAACTTTATTTGCTGATTTGAGGAGATTTACTTGTCTATTTCAAAGGCTTATAATTGCTAATTATCGTTTTCTTTACGAATTCTATTCACGTCTCAAGTCCGGTCAAAACTGGATTTGGGGCGTGACATTTGCAGCTTTTGGGGGTTGGGTCGTGTCGAATCTGGGTGTGGGACGCCTTTCCTCACCTTTTAAGGTGAGGATTGTCGCGGATCTGGCCGCCCTCACCTCCGTGTTGTTTGCTCTACCGGTGTAGTTGCGATTGTGGTTTCTTCCTCAGATCCCGGTGACATCCTCGGATCTGGCCGTGGGCTCACATCCTCCAGATACCGCTCTTTGGCCTTCGGACTAAGGATACTTGGTACTGGGCCTCGGAGAGAACCAGAATGTACACTATAAAGGCAGGCTAATCTTTACTAACAGGTGAAAGGCATGCGGCCCGTCAGAACACGACAATGGTGGCATGGTCAACCCTTTGGAACCTTCCACCTCGCCTCTTGATTTTTCTATGGAGATGCCCGAGATGTATGTTGCAAGTAGCTTCCAACCTAAACTAACTCTTTGTTTCGGTACTTTCCACGTGTGATATATGTGGTCGGGCGCTGGAAACAATAGATCATCTATTCTTGAAGTGTGGGTTTGCAAAGACTTATTGGTCCCAATTTGGAAGTTTGACCCCTTGGGGCCTATGTGGGGAGTTTTGTACAGTGGTGGGAGGGGACAGAAACTGGGAGACCGATACATAAGGTGGGAAAAATCCTATCTGTCCCATGGGAGATATGGAAGGCAAGAAATGGTTTGAAATGGGGGAGGGGTGTCCCTAGCTGCGCTGAGGGTGGTCTCGTCGACCGCAGCGCATCGCATCGCACCTCAAGGCATGGCAGGAGGCGAAATCCGTGGCTACCCCGGTTCAGCCGCCAGCCCCATCCTGGCCGGCTAAGTGAATCAGGCCGCCCCCATGAACCATAACTATTAATGTTGATGGAGCGATATTCCAAGATACGAACCAATGAGTGTGGGGCATAATCGCAAGGGATATACATGGGACGATGCACTTGGCTGCTAATGGCCTGCTCTCGGGGAGTTGGTCTCCGATCATGATTGAGGCTTGCGCCCTTACTACTGCCCTTTAGAATGCGCCTCGGCTAGGGGGCTCTATTATTATTCGGTATGCCACTCTGGTCCTCATCAATATGATACTCCATGGAGAACCCCCGACTTCTCCAGTAGAGGCTATTATTCGAGACACTTGTCTTCTGCTTTCTCAACACGAGGGGATTATCCTTCAATTTTTTAAAAAGAACTGTAAACAGAGCTTCCCACTTATTAGCACAGAAAATTTGTTCAGTGGTTGTTCTTCAGTAGTCGGATCATGTGCCTGACGCACTACAATGTATCGTTCAATCTGAAATCTAAAAATACTTGCATATATCGTTCAAGAAAAATCAAAATTAATAATTGTAAAACACGTGATTAGTTTTTGAACGGGAAACCAGAGTAATTACTTGGGTTCTCATTCCTTAAAATTGTGGGTTAAACTGTAATTTATTATTTGGAGTGCAAGAGTTGCTGCTATTTCAGGTCCTAGACATCAATGTCGTCGTCATGGTGAGATGTCATTGATCAGATGCACATCCTGTACTGTACTGGTAAAGCTGTAAGCAATCAGGACCGTCAATAAACGCAGGCAAGCATCGGGGAATAGAATATGCGGCGCATCGAGGAGGAGAATATGCCGCTGTTGTGTTGTGGATTTGACATCACTAGCCTTCACCCATCCTCTGTTCTCCTCGTAAAATCGATTCGATTCAACTAGTTTTGTTCCCTTTCCAATATTAACTCAAAACCGACCCTACAAAACACATGCTGGTAGGTATCGTGGAACGGATATACTTACTGCGTCCTACGATTCCAACACCAACACACCCTCCTCGGCATCGCCTTTAAAACCAGCACCACCTCGTACCCTCTTCTTCAACAAACACTTAAGTTATACATAATGTCGTTCTCTCAGTGTCCGAACCAGAGGCCGTGCGTGGGGTGGGTGGAGACGTACTTCAAAGACTGTCTCTGCAACGTCAAGGATGGTGTCTCCTTGGGCTTCGGAGTCACGAGCTTCGTGTGTTGGGGAGTCGCCGAGATCCCCCAAATCATCACCAACTTCCGCACCAAGTCCTCCCACGGCGTCTCACTCGCCTTCCTACTCACTTGGGTCATTGGGTCTCTTTTTTATCCCTCTCAGGCATTTACACAAACACCTTCACTGCATCATCTTCTCTTCACCATTTTACACACTTTTCTTGCAGAGACATTTTCAATCTGGTGGGTTGTCTTCTGGAGCCAGTCACGGTGAGTCGTCATCAGCATTTATTTTTTTTAAAGATAAAACTAGAAACTAACTATTGTCAATTTGTATCGTTCAAGAACTGACAGTCGATTTATTAGTCGATCAGATCAAGCCTGTAGACTTAAGATAATTCCACAAAACTAACATTTTCTGTTAGAAATGACAGAAAACATTTAGAAAAACTCCAAAAACTAACAAGTCTACAATTTGTTTTTGAGTTCAATAGTTACATGACAAGTTAGTTTTTTTAGTGTTTTCTATTATTTTTAACGAAAAATGTTATTTTGTATAATTATCGTAAGTCTATATGTCTGACCTGATCGACTAATAAATCAACAATCAGTTCTCGAAATATATAAATCTATGATAGCTAGTACGTAAAGTTTTTCTTTCTTATTTCATTCGTATGAAAAGCTTTTTGTCTGAACCTTGTTTTTTTGTTGCAGCTGCCTACTCAGTACTACACAGCTCTGGTAATTTTAATCTGTAAATTTTCCTTATTACAAAATGTGGCCTTGAAGATGTGCGTATTTCTACTTCGACCCCCCTCGTTCTAACTTATTGCAACTGGTGCTCCTGATACAAGACAATCAAATTACATTTTTTTTTATATCAACTATGTAATGAACGAAGAAAAGCTTTATAGTATGTTGTGAAATCGATTAGTATATATATGTTGTTTTGGCACAGCTTTATACAATAAGCACGGTGGTGTTGGTGATCCAGTGCATATACTATGATCACTTCTATAAGTTGTGGAATTGTCGCACAATCAAAGTCAACGACGTTGAGGTATGCTTTCAAAGGACATATCGTGCTTCGTTTTACAAGATATTTGGACAGTAACAGTATTTATCCTGAATTTTGAAGGTTGATGAAGACGATGATAAAGCATTGAAGCATAGAACAATGTATTCAAGCATTCCAATACTTGGTGCTTCACCTAAGGCTACTCCAATCCGTGATTTTTATTTCACGTATGTTTACTCGTGATCTTGATTATGTTTTATTGTTGACTTGGTTAAGTATTCTTATCATTTGTGTCATTCAACTATCACTTTCAGATAAAGGCCTACTTGTCTAAAAATAATAATAATAATAGTACATGGAGATTCTAAAATACGTATTGAGTATTGATCGATGTCAACATTTCATAGGAAAAAGTTAGTCTCAAAGGGTTTGAGTTCTTAGGTGAGCTTCTTTTTTGTACATAGTTACATTAAAAATTAATAAATCTTACCGACTGAACAATACACAAAGAACAACATATGTATTGTATCTATCAGTCGTTTTCGATAAACCAAGAGACGTTTAGCGGGATGAACAATTCTTGAAAATGGTGACGCATCGATCTTCTTTATCGACTCTTTAGAGAGATTCGTCGAAAGAAAAACCCAATTGAATACGGCACCAGAGGCAACAATCACATCTACCGGAGATTCGGTATTCCGGCAGGGGAACAACATAAACAAAATAAATAAATAAACGACTCGCGGTCGGCCTCTGATGTCTAGGGCGGTGGCACCGGGTGCAGATTTGATCCGCTTGAAGCTAGTACATGGATCTGGCCAGATAAACGCGATAAGCAGAAGCAAGACTGAACGGCTCGAACTGCGGTGTTCTGGCCGAAAGTGGGTGCAAATCTGACTATCTGACTGAAGGAGGGGTGGCGGATAGGCTCGACCGGGAGTCGTTGTCGTCGGGAGACAAGGTTGGATGGGAAAGAGGATAGTCGACTATCGTCGTCGCCACAGAAAAGGATCGGGGAAGGGGTCGTGGCAGAAAGACATGGGGACGAAAAAAGGGTGTGGGTCTGGGCGGAAGAAGGCAGTGGGTGACAGATCTGGTCGGAGGGTGCAGATTTGGTCCGTGGAGGGCGGCTGAAGAAAGGGAACAATGACACAAGGTGGTGGCGGATTGAGGCGGTCGACAACGACGGCGCAAGGGGGGGGGGGGGGGGTGAACGAGCACGGACCTCCGGAAACCAAAGACTACGATGATGAAAAGGAGACAAAGGGAGGGGACGAGCTTCACCGTGCAAGATTAATGGCGAAAAGAAAAGGTAGAAAGCGGGGGAGGAAGAGGGTGTTAGTCGCCGTGGCCCAAGTCATTATAGCCACCAACGACGACAAGGGGATGAGTTGAAGACGGGTAAGGTTTTAGACGTTGAGAGAGAAAAAGATCAACTCTTCAATTTTTATGTGAGTCAAACTTTAAAATGATTATTAAACTATACAGTGTTTGAAATACACCCAACGGCCCATTTGATGTCCAATGTATATATAGAGTCCTAGTCCCTCGGTGTGTTATGTTTCTTTACTAAATTTACATTGGTGTTATGATTCGAACTCCGGATCCATCAGATCAAACAACCAAACTATAATGGATCCTCACTTGAACATTAAGAAATGCGTTAACATGTATCAAGGAGTCTACAGCGATAAGATTAAAGTTTTAGATTGTTTCCATGCCTTTGTATTGAAATGCTTATTGTTGACACCCTTTATGTTGTTCCTTCCATGTGAAATATATAGGTCAGCTAGATCCTTAGCCAGCAGTGGCTCGCCACACTCACGAACCTTTATGAGAGCAGCCATAAGCGGGCCTTCATCCATGGCCCTCCACTGCGATTCATCTTCTGATGATGACTATGCCTGCCTTCCATCCAACCCTAGGCCCATTCCTCGATCTGTAAGTCCTTTCATCTCATAATCGAGTCTTTAACTATCAAGTTGAACTATTAGTTGAATCAGTCCTCCAATATGTATCAGAGCTGTTACTTCAGGGACACGGGTTTGTCCACCAGGACACGTATTAGAATATAAAACTATAATTGAATTTGAATCTTCAACTATTAGTTTTGTTGGTTCTCTAATAGATGCACTAACCAATGACGCTTTTACAGGTCGGTTATGGTACATTTCTGGCAACATCCCTCACCATGCCCCTACACTGCAAAGCACTCTCAAATTTATATCTGGGCTTCACTGCAACTAAGCTCCATGTAAGTGAACACAGTGTCTATGGACAATGGTTGGGTTGGCTTATGGCTGCTATATACATGGGTGGAAGACTCCCTCAGATATGGCTTAATGTGAGTATGCCTACACATTATCATTCATTCAAATCCCACAAATTAACTAATTAATCCACTAACTTTGCACCCATTTGGCAGATCAAAAGAGGGAGCGTAGAGGTGATTAATTATCTTTGAATATTTTGCTTCATACTTGAACTCTGTTTATGGATTTAACTCTGTCTTTACTAATGGTTCAGGGTTTGAATCCTCTAATGTTCGTATTTGCACTGGTTGCCAATGTCACTTACGTCCTGAGGTTCTTCATCTCAATTTATGGCTGAAACGAACATAGATAAATTACAGACATCCTAGTAACAATCAAAGCGAAAAGGTACTAATTAAATCTGGTTTGGTTTCCTCAAACATTGCAGCATTGTGGTAAGAACCACCGAATGGGAGAAAATTAAGGCCAACATGCCTTGGTTGCTGGATGCTGCAGTCTGTGTGGCTTTAGACTCATTCGTATCCTTCACCGGTTTCATGTTAACCATACAATTCCTGTTATTGTTTCTCTTTGGTTTCACCTTAACAGGACAATAAAACACAGATCATAGTGCAGTACATTTATTACAGATATTTGAGGAAGGAGAAGAAGGCAACAAATAATTCAGACAACATGGAAGCTACCAAACATTTTGTCCCTTGATGGAGCTAACTACCTACACCTGTATCTGTATGTTTCAGTTCTGAATCCAAGACCCCATCAAAATCTTAATGCATTTCAATATGTGTTGCTTGTTAATTAGTGTATATAGTTTATGATTGTGTGTACCGTTCATGCCCTTGTGATTAAATAAAATCACCCTCTCAGCCCTCAGGATTTTGGTGTTCTGATATGTGCACTATGTAATGAAGTCAAAGTAAATGGCATGCTCCATGTTAGATTATGCAGAGATTTTGGGATATTTTGATAAGTTGACTGAGAACAGTGTAGGAATCTTCATCACTTGGTTTAGGAAATTGAATGTGAAGAAAGGACGTGGCTAGTGTGAAATGGTTGACATGAACCAAGTGTCTGATGGGGAATATATTTAGATCTTCAATGCGCCACGGATTTAGGTCCATCCATTGATTAAATAAGTATATATACCATGTGTTTTCATTAATTATGGTGAATTAATTTGAGTCTCCCAAGGCACGAAAATTAAGCTCTTTTAACACTATAATTTACCGTACTTAATTAGTATTAAGACCCGTAATTAAAAGACTCTAGGAGCAAGAGACTAAGAGTCTAAGAGACTAGGGTTTTGCTCCTTCTGTCGAGGTTGTCGTCTTCTCGTCATGGCTTCTTTTCGTGTCGTTGTTGTCATGGCCTCCGCGTTGAACGTTGTCGTCGCCTCTACTGACCCACCTCCCTCGGGCCACTATCCTCTTAAGAAAGAAGTCTCCCCCTCCGTCCTTCAGATGCTCTTTTTTTCCGATGAACATCAAGTACGAATCTCGTTTCTCTTTGTCGTCATCGTCTTCCATGCGGCGGCCACCAGAGGACAACGACTGAAGAAGGATTGAGAGCTATCTGGCCATTGAGTTTGGGATCCGCGGATGGGACGGTAAGAGAGTGTATCAATCCACGATACCATAGGTCAGGTTATCCCGATGAATAAAGACTAAAGGTCAACAATTGCGGAACGCCTCGCCACAAAAGCCATGGATCTCAGAAGAACTAGCATCGCGTATTCGTTAGCTTTTGTGTTTCTGTGTTTATTTCATTTCTATAAAGCAAAGTAGATTCTTTCTACGGGTTCAAGAGCGTCTGATCACCTACGGGAGTCCCGAACTATAATATTAAACTTGAGATTTTTTACCATAAACAATCTATTGAGCGTTGCAGAAACTATCCAGAACAAAAACCTATGTCCTCCCGATTCAAAAAAAAATAACCAATTCGAAAAGAGTCATAATTGTTCCTAATAAAAGATGGAAATGTTACCAAATGAATGTTTCGACCATTCTTCATGAGCTCCTTCTCCATTTGGAACAGTTGATAATTGGTGGAATCTTAGACTTAATTTAAGAGCTAACATAACATATTTGGATTGCGATTGAGGCTCAAAATATACTCCACCGTAATAAAATACGGATTAAATGACTCCTAAGAACACTTACTCTGTAATCGTGAAGAAGAAGAAAAAAGATAATTTTGTTCATAGCATACTTGTGAAAAAAGTAATGATTTACTGTTCTTGTTTCAAATACTGTAATAAAACTGTATGGTCTATTAATGGCTGTACACTGTATACACAACCTCCCCTGAATCCTTCACCGTCATCATCTTCTCCGATGAAGAAACCGAGTGCCTGAGATTGACCAATCTATTCAATTCTCCGCAGCTTCGTAGAGATTGTGTTGCCATCACCCAAACCCATCATCAAAAATCAAATCTTTATTCGAAAAATCCACGTATTTACCTTCTCCGAGCTTGATTTTGCTCTGTTTTACGAGTCAAGCGTGTACGGTGATCGGAGCAAGTCGTACGGAGCCCACAGAGCGTCGAGAGGACACGGTCGGTTGGCGTCCAGTCTCGCCCACGGCTTCCCCTTTCCGCTCCAATGGAGGAGGCTCACCGGACCGGCGTGCAAGTTTCTGCAGAGTCCCCTGAAATTGTCGCCGCCGAGGCCGTGCTGGTTCCACCGGTGATCCACCGGGGCTATGTTTCCGGCGAAGACAAGCAAGAAGGGAGGGAGCGAGCCCAGCTCGTAGATCCGCATTCGCTTTTGCAGCTCCATCCACTCCACGATCTGGGTCGTGTAGTCGCCGTCGCGCCACCGCCGCAGGTCGATCACCATCACTCCGGTGTTGAAGTAGCAGGCGTTCCTCCCGGCGAACGTCAGGGAGAGGGTCGGGTTCGACCAGAACGTCGGTGTGAAGTACGCCGTGAAATTCGCGTTGCAGTACTCTGGCGCCGCGAGGACGGTCCCGTCGCCGAGATCGGTGGCGGCGAGCTTCGCAATGTCGTCGACGAGGACCAGATCGGAGTCCAAGTACACGGCGCGGCGGACGCAGGTGGGGAGGATCTCGGCGAGGTAGTTCCGCGCGTAGTTGAGCGGGCAGTCGAGGGCGGCGCGTATGGAGGTCGATATGAGCCCGGCCACCGCCGAGTCGTCGAACGGGTACACCTGGAATCGGAGGTACGGGAAGGACCCGGCGATGGTGCGGCGGAGCGCCGCAGTGTCGGTGGAAGCGGAAGCGACGAAATGGAACCTGATGTTCTCCGGGCAAGAAGAATGCTGAAGAACAGAGAGGATCGCCGCCATAGATCCGCGGAGATAGGCGGCGTCGAGGGTCATCGCCACGTGTACCGCCTGTTCGGAGCAGATCATGTTGCTGTCCTGAAAGGACAACAACTCCGTATCCGTAATTGGTTGGTCGTATTGACCAATAGACGGACAATCTCGGGAGTTGTAGAATTTGGGTGCTTCTCTAAACCCCTGATTGTCGGCTCCGGCGACGGCGCCGGCGCCGACGAGGAGGACCATGAAACATTGTAGGAGGAGAAGCATATTGATACCGAAATTAACGTTCGGTGAAGCAGAGGAAGAGAGAGAGAGAGTAGAAATAGCAGTGCTTCCTCGTTGACTCAAAAATGAAACCGTCTCTCTCCTCTTATTTATGTACAAATGCTTCCTCTTAACAATGGTAACAAAAACAATTCACGTTAATTTTAATGCTCTGTTTTTAGGCAAAATCAAAACCTATGACGGATACAATCTCTCCGTTGCAGTTGAGCCATCCACGTCCGTTGATGGATCCCACTCAGCGTCTTTGCCTTTGATCCTACGATTTGCGATTTGTGAGTTCATTTGAGATGTTCAACCTAAGTAATGTCAGGTCCTGATTCTTAAATTGATAATTGAATCTTCACATATAGCTTTAAATTAAATACTTAAAAAAAGGCTTCACCAGTGTTGTACTATTAGCACTAATAATAATAAAAACAAAACTGGCTACTTATATGCTTACCTTGGTATGGTATGTAGCCATTGCAGTTACTTGACATTGATGTGCCTTACGTAACACTAATAATCATAGCACTTATAGTACAAATAATTCATAACATGGTATGTAACCCTCTATTTCAATGGTAATTATCATATTTAATCACAACTTTCTAGCATCTTAATTTTTATCATCAAATTAACTCTTGATTTAAAGCATCGAACAAATTATGAATATAAAAAATCTTAATTATTTTATGTAACATAAAAATCAAGTGAATTTATTTTTAAGTTGTTATTCAATATTTAAAAGATTACATTTTATATACATAAACCATAACTTGAAAATCACCTTCATTAAACTAAAGTAGAGATTAGAGAGTAGGAGTCTAAAAAATTATTTGGTCTTAGATTTTCTTTTTCGTGCAAGATCTTTCAACCCCTTAAAGTCGTCTAGTATTTTCTTCTCCATGGTGAGAGCTAAGGATATCCATGTAAGGCTAGTAAAAGCCATGAATATCCGTCGAAGACTTGGTTTTGGGTGTCGCCTCTCTGGTGAACGTCAGTTTTGAGTCTCGTCTTTCTCCATCGTTGTCGTCTTTCATGTGACGGGCACCAGATGAAAACAGCTGAAGAAGGCTCCGGAGCTATTCAGCCAGTGGAATTGGGATCCAAGGGGTGGGATGGTAAGATGGTGCTCGTTCCACGTCACCCCAGGTCAGGTTACCCCGGCGAATCAAGACGAGCATCCCAGTCAATTCTAAAAACATGATCTACTAGGCGGCAGTCGAACAATCACACTCACATATGCAAGTTTTCTTAAGGCTCTTTAAGCAACTTCGATCTTGTTCTTTTTATTTTCAATGTTTTTATATTTTTTTTATTTCAAATCCTAGTACGCTATATTGTCTTATCTTGTTTAGATGTAAACTAAACTCTTCTTACGAATCTAAAACCATCCAAAATCTACAAAATCTTGGACATATTCTGAAGTCCATGGCCCTTGACTTAATTTTTGTTACTATCAATTAGTATAATAAATAAAGGGTTAATTGTTGAAACTTACCCTTATGTATTGGTCACGAACACTATGCTACCCTCCTTTTCAAAATGATATTTGCGCTACCTTATCTATTGGTCACGCGATTACGTTAGGAAAAATAGACGGTAAAATGCCGTTTTTTCCATTCTGTTAGTCATATGACCTCAAGTGTCATATAATGATGGTAAAATGATGTTTTTTTCCCTTAAGTATTTGACCTCTATATATCTTATAAGGAACAACAACGAGGGTGCAATGATAATGTTCCTTATAAAATGTATAAAAGTCAAATAATGAAGGAAAAAATGTCATTTTACCATCCATTATATGACACTTGAGGTCATATGACTAACGGAATGGAAAAAAACGGCATTTTACTGTCTATTTTTCCTAACGTAATCGCGTGACCAATAGATAATGTAGCGCAAATATCATTTTGAAAAGGAGGGTAGCATAGTGTTCGTGACCAATACATAAGGGTAAGTTTCAACAATTAACCCATAAATAAAATTCGCCACCTTCATTACCTTTCATTTCATATACTCAGCTAGGCTAAGGCAGATAAAACAAAATGACATGGTACTACTCTTTATCGTGTAGTATACATAATCAAAATTTAAACATACCTATTTTGTCAAAATAGTGTCCTAAACTTGAATAAATTGTAGGGGTTACTCCATGTCCTAACCTCCACCTTTCGTTTATTACTAAATCATAACCCAAGCAAATGTAAATTGTCATATAGTAACGTTGACCGCATTTTCCATCCAAAAGTTTAACGGCCATTTAGTAAGTAACAAGAAAAGTTGATAGTTCAGAGTTATGATTTGAAAATAACGAAAAAGTTTACGTTAGGATTTAAGAATAAACAAAATGTGTACGTTATGATTTGAGAATAAACGAAAAGTTGAAGTTTCCATTTTAGGAAAATTTTAGAGCATGTAACTGGTATTTCACGGCGTTAGTCACACTTAACAGATTTTGATACTTTTTGAGAATTAATAAGATAAAAACCGTTACTATCTGATACGTTTCATATATGTGAGTTATGATTTGATGTTTGACTTTAGTACAACGAGGTGACATGAAGTTCTTTCTAAATTATATTTTTGTAATAACTTGTTAAACTAACAAAGATCTTTACCATTATGAATTGGACGAGCACGTCATTTACTTGTGTCAATGTAGATAATGGTATGAGAGCACAGTTTCTAATATCTCAAGTCTTTTAAAAAGAGTAACAACCGACAAAGTTTAATATTGTTACGAAATGAAACTAAGAGCATCCACAACCATCTCGTCGGCAGCCGGCGAGATGGCGTTGGCGAGATGGTTTATAATATTAATTTTTAATCTTCTAGCCAGCACTTCCAGCCAGCGAGCTACAGTGGTAAGTGCTCCCCGCCGGCGATAAAAGCCCTTTTTATTCACATTTTGCTTCTCGCCGGCGATAAGTGCCGGCCTTAAGCTCCTAGCCAGCACTCCTCGCCAGCGACCTCCTCGCCTCTTCCTCGCCAGCTCCCCGCCTCCTCCTGGTTTCTCCTCGCCAGCGGCCTACCGTCCACGACTGTGGGTGCTCTAAATAATGTGTTAAAGTTGCGAAATTGAAGGATCCAGAAGACATAAAGTTGCTTTATTTGTTACCACGTTACATAGTAACTTATTAATCGTTAAAAAAAGTAAATACATTAAGGTGCAATGGTTCGATGTCAGGCCCTCCTGATATTCCGTGGAGCAGTTAACTGAAGTAACCGTAATTGATGTCCGAAAACATGGCACGGTCAAACCCACCTAATTACCGGACGAAAGCCACGAAAAGGAAGGAGCCACGTGGCACCGGTGAGATACACGAGTGCCACCTCAGCATTACCCTCCTTAAACGAAGCAATGAATTGCTGTAGGCTGTAGGGACATTTATGGAATCGGAAAGAGACTGCGGAGCAAGATGATACAAAGAAATATAAAGTAGGTTACATTACACTGACTTTTCATTTTCCCTCTTTTTTACTTTCCATGTGACCGAACACTTTAATTCGTAATCAAGCAAAATATATTCAAAATAATTGTCGTATTTGTGTAATATAAAAACGAGAAGAGTGTGACAAATGTTATTTATAAAAATAAACTCATTATTAAGTAATGTAACATCCTTTTCGAAACAAATAGTAACGTAACCTAGGTAAAAGGTACAATGTCGCATCAATTCTATTGTTCAGAACAAAAAAATGCTTTCCGCTTGTGGATTTAAAATAATTTGAAAGACCGTAAAACTATGTATCAAAAAAATCATAAGAACAGCCGAGTTTATGGATCTGACTAATCGAGTGGGTGTTTTTTATTTTTTCAGACTTCAATGACGAAAGGAATCCAGTGTTCTAGGGACTGGGCCTGGGAGGGGTCCCTAGGAAGAGCTTTGTCTCCCGTAGAAGTGGATGATAGCAGGTTCGGTCATACTGTAATGTGCATGCAGCGTTTAGGCAAGACCTTGAGCAGCCGTAGTAAACTTCGCTTAGTTTAGTGTTTCACTTTTATGGCACCCCATTCAATACCGTCGAGGATGGTTCTATTGTGAAAAGAGTAGCGAGTTATTTTAAATGTTCTATGTCTATTCTTCGTGGTCAAAAAGTCTCTGATTAATGAAAACTACACCTTCCGCTCAAAAAAAATCATAAGAACAATAAGTTATTTTGTTTGAAGGACTATTATACTCAAATAAATTCTAGTGCATGAGGAGGAGAGCAAGAAAAGTGTGACAAATTATAAAAATGAAGGCAATAATATCCTGTCAATTACATTGTACATTTTAAGTTGTGATTTCAAAATAATCAATTATTTCTGAAAGCGGTTTTGAAAAATAGAAACCTATTTTACTAGGGTCTGGAAGTATGATTTGAATTGTGTAATTAAAAGGGAAATGTTTGAAATGATTGGGGTGTATTTGGAAAAGGAGATTGGGAAGGAAAGGAGGAGATGTTTTAATTGATGTTGATTTGCGTAAATAAGCTAAAAGACAAGGAGCTGAAAAGCATGTGAGGTGCACATGAAAATGTAGCGGCAATAACTAGTTTTGATGTGTGATATTGATATAGGTTCGGAACATTAATGGAACTATTTAAATTAAACATGGCCACCATCTCCATGTGCTACGGGCATCTCCTCCCAATTATTTGCTATCCTTTTGACTTCTTTGTTTCCATTCTCTTTTGATTTTAGGAAAATATATTACTTTGTATTAAAGGATAACATCATCAATTTTCCATTCTCTTTTGATTTTAGGAAAATATATTACTTTGTATTAAAGGATAACATCATCAAAAAATTGGAGGGGAGATCCACTTTCCGTCCCTCTCGATTGTCTCTCGTTGAGAAATTAGGGTTACATTTTCGTTGTAACCCTGAATGACAAGTGAAAGGCACGAGACCTAAGGGAAAGACGATGTCGGGATGGGCGGAGGGGGGACAGTGTAAAACCCAGTTGGTTAAAAAAGGTTTTAAAGTGCAAACCGGTACTTAGAGGGTTGTTTTTGTATCGAGTTTGTTAAAAAAAAAAAAAGGTGTTTCAGGCTTGGGCCTGATCGGACTCGGTTTTGGGCCGAGCCAGACCAGGCCCGTTACCCACGCGCACCAGGACCGGCCCAAGGCCCGTCTACCCCGAAACCCTACCCTTAAAACCCGTCCCTCGCCGCTTCAGCCTCATTTCCGCGCACCACTCCCGAGGCGAGACCTCGTCTCCCTCTCCCGACGACCCAAAAACCCGCCGCCGCCGTTCCCACTCTCCTTCCCCGGCCACCGTCCCTTCTTCTTCTCCGACCTCGCACCCCCCGTCCTCTTCTTCTTCGCCGTTTTCTTCTACCCGTCGTACCAGAAACCCAGAAGCCCCACTCGTCCTCTTCCCCCTCGATTCGAGACCGCCGCCGGCGAGACGAACGCCACCGTGCCGATTCAGGAAAGGCTTCAACGGTGAGTCGCCCCTAACCGCTCCGTCCCTTTTTCCCCTTCCTTCTCGCTTCGATTCGAAGAGCTTCGGGCTCCTTTGGGGTCAGCGAGGGTCGGGAGCGTCGTCGGAACTCTCCGAGCTCCAGATCTACGATTCGCGTCGCCGGCGAGCCTTTTTGGCCGTCAGATCTGGCCGGGAAAGTTCCGACCTCGCCCCAACCATCGTCCTCATCGAGTCCCGAACCTCTGGCAACCCAACCGTCGCCGAGAACCCGCTGTCGAAACCCCGTCACCACCGCCGCCGGAGTCGCCGGAAACCTGACCTCAGCCAACGCCACCGTCAGCAGACCAGACAAGGACGAGACCTTGGGCTCGGGCTCGGAGCTCAGCTGGGCCTTGGCCTGGGCAGGATTTGGGCCTTGGGCTCGAATCTGGCCTGGGCCATGGCCCGGACTGACTCTGATCTTCGGGTCCGGACTCGGGCCTAACTCCGGGACTGGATCGGATACGGACCGTTTGGGACTAAATTGTTAATTAAATTTAAAATCGATTTAAAACGACACTTGAGACTAAGTCGGTTTTTATCAGATTAAACGGTTTAATCCACTGAAATGAAAACCTGTTAATTTAAAGAACTGGGTAGTCAGGACCCGATCTGATTCTGGATCGCTTGTGTGTAAACCCAGATTCGTAGCTGGGACTCCGCCGAGGTGACGAGGCGAGCCGGACAGCTGTTGATAGGAGTATTTGTTCGTAGGAAGACCGCAAGGTAGGGAAAGCTTTAATTACTTACTTACCGCTTAGAATGCATGATCAGGATAATATAATCGGAAACGTCTTACTTTTGCCTATAGGATGCGAATAACTAGATTAACCGTTTTTCAATTACTAATAATCGGATAAGTCTAGTATGCATGTTAGGACGATGATAATTAGTGAAGTGTGCTTTCAATACTTGGGAAATTGATTGACTGGTAGAGAGGCTGTGAAGAGCTCTCGGATTAGTTGTGTGTTAGGTTCGCATGCTTGGTTGCTAATTGCTCGGTTAACCTAAGAGTCTAATGAAACTAGAGTAGCTCGTACGATTGAATGCTAATTAATTGTTCATTTGTTGATTGATTTGTTGAGTACCACTTAATTGATTGAGTATTTATGTTAATATAATCGTTGATTGAACGGATGATCGAGTATGACTGGTTGTGCCACGGGGCACAATCAGGTGATCGATGTACCGCTTGTTCGTGACAGGTAAGTATACGGTAAGTTTGGAGTGTTTTGGATGTCTTGATTATGATGGGAGTGTGATCTGTTGAGCGTTGACTGGTGACCCATTTATACTGGTTCTTATATTCTTGAATGCATGCTCGTTTATTGGTTTGTCCGTTGGTTTGCCTGATTCAGTACTACACCGGGGGGGGGGGGGGGGGTAATCCGGTGCCGTTGAGGTGGTTGGAGTTGGACAGTTACAGGGAGTTAGTGACCGCGTTTTAGAGTGTGAGAGTATTGGTTATGGGACCCTGCGGGGCGTTGATTATTGGGCCTGCGGGCAATTGGTTATGGGACCCTGCGGGGCATGGATCATTGGGCCTGCGGGCAACTGGACATTTTACCCTGCGGGGAAAGGATTACTTATAGTTTCATCCCGAGGAACTGCATCCCAGTGGGTGCACTACTTGGTCCCCTATGACATATGGTCCTTAGGTGGCAGTTCCGAACTAGTTCGGTGCCCCGGTGCATGTACCTCCTATGGACCGAGGGAAAATCTGATGTGATGTGGATACTCTGGTGGATCGGGTTATGGGAACCGAGGTGATCCCAGAATCTATTCATGGATCAGAGGCTTGAGAAAGCAAGTGATTGGCAAGATACTAATATTTCCCAGTTTATTATTATTCGCCCTTTAAATTATTCGTTATGAATTTATTTATGTCACTGTTATTTGGATCCTTTACGTTGTTGCAATTATTTCTTATTCTTATCACTTCCTTATGTGTTCTCTCTTCCTGTCGTTCGGGTTATATTTGTAGACAGTTCATCTTTAACTTAAGGTTTTCCCTACGGAGCGTCAGCTCACCCCCCTTGGTTTCTAACTGTTTTACAGGAGTACCGGATGTCTAGAGAGGCCGAGGCTAGGGAGCTTTGGGACTCTTCGGGTTACCATTAGAATTGTGTTGGTTCCTTATGTGGGTATACTTTTGACTATTTATGATGAGCTGCGACTCACGTTGTTTTAACCTACCTACCGATATGTCGTTTTGACGGAGTTTATCGAGATGTTGGAACCTTTACTTATCTTTTATGATGCTTAATTATTTCAACTCAGGTCACGTCTCGAGTCCGGTCAACGCCGGATTTGGGGCGTGACAGACAGACTCTTCGCTTGGATGAAGAGGGTTGGAGGCAACAAGTGTGGTCAGGGCGACAACAACGACAGAAGGAGAAGCCATGGTGGTTGTGAGTTGTGCTGCAACGACTGAAAAAACACTAATACTTAGAGAGAAATCTAGTCTCTTAGACTCTTTTAGAAATTTTTAGTAGTCTCTTTTGTTGTTTTTTTTAGCGAAAGGTAAGGAATTTTATTAATCAAATTGTGTAATTACAATAAAGTGCATCAGAGACTATCTGACCACGAAGAACAAGGTAAGAACATTTAAGAATGTTCGCTATTCTTTTCACAGTAGAACCGTCCTCGACGGTTTTGAATTGGTGCCCCTTGGGCAAGGACAGAATATGAATATCATAACCGACACAGCGGTATTTTGTGATGCCACAAGGGTAAATGAAAGAGGCGGAGAGGTAAGAAGTACCGGAGATCCAGAGGGACATTCGGCAGTAAAAGTGATGGGGGAGGCAACACATCGTCGGGCCAGTCCCGATGCTCCCCTCCCTGGAGAATTCCATGTTACTCTGAGTGGTAGACAGTGATCCTGCAAAGACAAACTCAAACAACATGAATGAGACCCTTTCGATTAGCCAGAGCCATAATCGTGAAAGGGGGCGAGGCGGCTACAGGGGTGGAGGTTAGGGAGAAGGACGTGTCGGCTGCTGCAACACCTGTGACATCTCTAGGGATGGTTGTGACATCAAAGACGGCGGCAACATCCGAGGCAGCGACAACAACAGGGGTGCTGGCGACTTCATGGACGACGACAGCAACATAAAGGAAGGCGGTTGTAGAGACGGAAACCCCTGGGGCAGAGGGGAGACCAAAGCAGATCGGGAGGTACTCTGTTGGTCGCAGGAGACGGCCTATGTCGCGGTGGCTAAGAACGGTTAGAAAGAAGCCCTAACAGGAAAAAGTTTCCCAGGATGCAAAGGGAAAGTGCAAAGGAGAGGATGAGAAGAAGAGAGGAGAAAACCCATGACATAGGCTATGGCAATTGCCATAGCCATAGCCATGGAGAGTGGACGGCGGCAGCCTCTCAAAACCCTAGTAGAGCCTTAGTAGTCTCTTTTGTTAATTTAATTATTTCATATATTTATGTAGAGGAGAAATCTGCTAGAAACTTCTCTTATCCTAAAAACTGTGTGAACCAATCCAAGCCACACACACCTAAGATTTAACCTTCACCATGACGCCACATCATCACCCCAATTCCACTCAAATTCACGTCACTTTCATCATTTCTCACATAAGCAAGGGCATAATTGTAATAGCATGGTGTCATGTGGACAAGTGTCCATTTTTTTTCTTAACCAATTCACTAATTTAATATTTTTCGATTTGTTTGAACTCTGATTAGCTTCAAACTTGCGCCAATATTTTTATTTTTCCAATGGCTTTAAATCAAGATCAGTCATGAATATATTCTGAAGCACGAAAATAAAAAGTTATATTGGGGGTGATAAAAACAATGTTCAGTGTTGATAAATCTTTACTAATAATTTTTTTATATCGGGGTATCAAACTAGTGCTAAATGTTGATAAAAAAAACATCAACTAGGGTGATAAAAAACAGATAATGAGGTGATAAAAATCATGTTCAATTAAAAATAAGGGTGATAAACTAGAGTTTAGTGTTGATAAAAAAAATGTGATGGGATGATAAAAACACATGTAATTTAATGATAAATATAGTGTTTAGTGTTGATAAAACTAGTGCTTAGTGTTCATAAAAAAACATGTGATGATGTGATAAAAATCATGTTCGATTTTGGAAAATGAGGTGATAAAACTAGTGTTCAGTGTTGATAAATCCAGTGTATAGTGTTGATAAACCCAGTGATAAACCCAGTGTATAGTGTTGATAAAAATTACCCAGACTTAACTTTTTTTAAAAAAAACCAGCCCCGAAATAATTTTTTTTCGTGCTTCAAAATATATTCATGATTGATCTTCATAGAAAGCCCTTGAAAAAATAAAACTAATGACGCAAGTTTGAAACCAATCGGAGTTCAAACGAAGCGGGAAAAATTAAATTAGTGAATTGATAAAAAAAATGATGGTTTTACTAAAAAGCCCTTATCACTTACTAAAAAGTGCTGTTTTTTTTTGCAAGTCAACAACTCAATTGCATCTCATCCATCTATTCTTAAAATGAATGACTTGGATTGGTTCACACGGTTTTTACGTTAAGTAGTGATTTCTATTTGATTTTTCCTCTATTTATGTATGCTCTTTAGTTCAATCTAAATAACGTTCAAATAATATTTAGATGGACAAGTTTCTCCTTGACATATTTTTCATCAATATAATCCAAATAAAAAAATACCGTAATAAACTAAATTTTGGACGGCAAAAAGTAGAGTAAGGCAATGATCTATCAAGTCCCAACAGGTAGTGACCGACAGATTCCAGCAAAGTTGGGCCAAGAATGGCCCGAAGTCAGCTGAATGAACCAGATCTCTGTTTATTTCATGTCCGGTCGCTCCCCATTATAAAAACCTTCATGCAATTTCGTGGCCAGAAATATAGAGCCAGACTCAAAATAATACATCAGAACGATTCATTGTACTAAATAATTATGTAAAGAAAATAGTAATTTAGAGTTGTACCTCTCAGATATTGTAGGTAGCAGAGTACATGTATACGAATCAATGAACATCTAGAGGAATAACAAAAGGTCGATTCAATCACATCATAATCGAAAATCAAAGCGTTGTCATGGTGAGATTAGTCTGCTTATCTCATCAAAGCTGCTGGTTGAAACAAACACCAAAAGTCGTCCTTTAAAATTAGGCATGAATTGCAGTTGAAAAATATCTTATGCATTCCATTCTTCTTCTTCATGCATTTAATTTGAAAACATTAGAACCCTACACAACAAGTGGACGGAAATTATTGACTGTAGTTTCTCAGTCAATAAAGGCGGATTGACCAATTAGGCATATGTATGCAGTAACTGAATCATAGTATTCAAAAACATTGCTTACTTAGGATACCTCTGTGTCTGTCTGCAAGTGCTGACTTGTAATGCAGGTTGTCTCCTACACCGAGCCAACCTTATCACCTTGTTTCATTTCTGGAAGTGTCTCAGCTTTTGAGTTTTATCCAAAACTCTGTACACTCTGCAGAATTTGACTGTTCAAATTGTGAGCTCAAGGAATGAATCCATCCCCTTCTGCAAAACTCCTCACGCAATTTAAGGCTCTGTGATCATGTCAGTAACTATAATGCAACACATATGAAATCTGCCAGAACTGCAGACATTCAATGACTACGAGAACGATTTCCTATAACAAGCGAAGTGCTAAGAGTTTCATAACCCAGGATCCAACTTTGTACATAGTATGTTTTGGCGCTAACCTACCCTTGCACAAAATAGTTGATCAATGAGAGTTAATTACCATTTACCAGAGCATACGATAATAACAGGGTACTTCATCTTCACAAGAGATCAAAGTGATGAACAAGTATGTGTAAAACTCTAAAATATTATTGATGATTCTTGGTATTCTTGTTTTTTCAATACAATGAGAGCATCTCTTTCTATAGGGATTGACTCTATATTAAATAGGAAATACTAATACTAAACAACATAGGAAACCAAACAAAACTAGGAATAGGAAATAAACCAAACTCTTAACAGTATGTAAGAGATTCTGTAAGTAAACCAGCCATCTCCTACTCACAAATAGCTAACACAAGCTTCTTTAAGAGAATTTTCATACTCATATAAGATGGCTGCTTCATGCAAATCTAGCAGAAGACTCCAAATACTTTACATGGCAATGGATCAATGTACATGAACAACATCTCTATCTTTTCATGATAAAATATAGGGATAATTGCAAAAAAGGACCCTGATGTATTCACTTTTGGCAATCTATATCCTTCTCCTTTGATTATTGCAAAAAAGTGCCATGAACTTGTATTTTTGTTGGACTTTGTATAAATTTGTTTCGAAATGACGATTTAACGCTTGGAAATATAAATAAAAAATTAATAACTAAAGGACAAGAATCCAAATTTTCATATCGCTTAAATTTCTTGCTCTTTGATATGAAAATTTGGATTTTTTGTTCAAGGTACTTTTTTTTGCAATCATCAAAGAAGAAGGTTACAAATTGCAAAAAATGAACACCTCAGGGTACTTTTTTGCAATCATCCCTAAAATAAACTCGTAAGTTTCTGAGTTTCAAAGCATAATGCAACTTAGAGAAGTGCAAGAGAGGGTAGAAGGTTTCAATCTCATCCATGGAAGTCATACAAACTCAATTTAGTTCTGCTGAGGACACAAGATACAAGGCAACTTTCTCAAGCATGAGAAAAAATTGACAAAACAGCTAGTGTATTTATAAACACATTAACACGGCAATAGTAATATTTAATCACATCTTTCTCGAGTTCAAAAAGGTAGCAAAACAACTACCAAATTAAAAAGACAATTAGTAAGACACCCAATACCACAAACAGATTTTTAAGGAAATCAACTTGCCGCCGAGTTGCAGGTTGAGGGAACCCATGGGCATGGCCCCCATAAAAAGCATGACTAAACCCATATGGGTAACCAGACGTGGTTCCATAAACAGTAGCATCTGAGAAGGTATTATACTGAACATTAAACAAAGCCGGGATTAGACCACCAAAGGCAGTAGACAGAGTGAAGTTACCAATCCTCGCAGTTGTCATGGGAGCCCCCATGAACCCACCAAGACCATGGTTTGAAAAGGGGCTTGTATCTGGTGGAGGAGGTGCAGTTTGGGGCCTCTGCCCTGCTGGGCGATCAGGAATATTGATGCCTGGATATGACTTAGACCGTGGATCCGTCTGCGTTTTCCCTCTACCGTAAAGTGGAACCAACTTGTTCTCCTGGACCAGTGCCTTGCACACAGGGCACTCATGAGAATGTGAGTGATGGTAGAGCCACTTGTACAGACAAGGCCAGCAAAAGAGGTGACCACAGAGGGTCACTATCGGGTCTTGGGCTATATCAAAACAGATGTTGCATTCAAAGTTTCCAGCATCATTGGAGCTATTCCCTGAGTAGGATGCACTCTGTGGAGGTGACTTGCTTGTTGATTCCCCAAAACCATTATCCATTTTCCTTTTCAGAACACTACAATCATACAAAAACCACAATCAAACCAATTTTGTACAAACTCGCAGCAAGCTTCAACGAGTAGACAGTTCCAAAATCTAACAGCAAAATACAATTGACAATAGGTGCTGGCAATTATACAAAGACCTAAATCAAAACCCATATAGGCATCAACTAAACAGCATATTCGAGGTTTGACAAAGGGTCCTGACTCTAAAATCTATATCCAAATTCATTTTCAAATGGCTTTGGAATTATACTAAATCCTACATCAAAACCCATGCAGGCATATATCCACAGAAAATTCAGGGTTCCTTAGAGAAACCCAATACAGCATCCATAACCAAATCCAGATCGAAATTCCTGCTGCAATTATACAATAAAACCTTAATCACAAACCCATTTGAGCATAAATGCACAACAAATTCGGGGGCCTGTACAAAATCTATGAACAAAAACACCCAGATCAAACTACACCAATAACAGTAAATTGAACATTCCAACCCATAATCCCAGACCTACCAAATCGAAAACCCAACCACCCTTTCGCATAAAAATATCAAAACAGAAACAATTAAACAGCCAAATCGAAACCCGCAAGCTCAGTGATTCATAATCGAGTGCCAATAGTAGAAACAAGTGAACAAAGAAATCAAAAGAAACAAAAACCGACCTTATAGATTGAGTGAGAAGAGAGAGGCCAAATTGGAGAGCAGAGACGAGCAACAGCAATAAAGGAAATGAGTCGCGAGCCCACAGATTCCTCCGAGAGCTGGAATAGGAAGAAAACGAAAATGGTGTGTCGAGGCAGCTAGTGGCAGTTTGTTTTGGGTACACGCTTGTCTGTTTTTGTTTGGTATAGATCATTCATTAATTAAAGCATACATACACTAATCCTTGTATTTAACGATGCGGTCAATCACACAATTGGATTTTAAACGGGCTTCTCGCGGCCCAGATAGGTGAGCTTTATGGGCCCTTATGGACTTAGTGCTCTGTAACTCCTCTAAAAAGCCTGTGAGTACCGAAAGTGACATCTCTCAGTGTCATTAATAAGTGTACCAGAAATGTAGATACATCTCGCTACCATGGTTTTGATCGACAACGAAATGTTCTGAGCTTCTTTACATTTTAAAGGTCATGCAATCAATTATGTTAGTAACTCATCGTATGGACCCCCATTCCCTTGGATCTACTGCCGACAATCCCAATATAATGAAATTATAATTTTGAGCTTTACTAGCAAGTTGTTCAAATTGTGGTCAAAGTTAAATTGTTATTGGAACCTGTCTACTTTCTTTATACGGCTACTAGTGCTTGACCCATATTTATGGAGTATTTCTTTTGAAAGAAAGATTCGTTAATAGTTAATAAACCTTATAAATAGGACAATACGAGTGTTGTATCCATCGATCGTTATCGAAAATCTAAAAAACGACCGGTGAGATTATAGCTCTCGTTAAAGACGACACAACGCCTAGACAAACAAGTACCAGGTTGTTCTTTCTTCTCGACGATCCGAATAGATTCGCCGGTATAGAGACTCAACCGGTAACGTCACCAATGATGATAATCACACTTCTCGGAGATTCCAAGGTCAAAGACGGTCTTTGACTGTGAAAATCCAGAAAGAGGATTTAAAGGAACACAAAGCAAAAAAAACTAAACAACAAGCCAACAATAGCGAAACTGAAGCTCTCAAGACCGGTCTTTAGTGGTCCGGGATGAGGAGGGAGCGTAAAAAGAAATAGATGACGCCGATGACATAAATCTGATCTGTTTGGAATAAGGGCACCGGATGAAAGAACATTTGCATCAGTTATTTTTTCATCCATTTTGTCCTAGGTTGAGAGTGCAATGATTTGCTCATAATATTATTTATCGTACTTGTACCTATATTTTATATTAATTGCAGCTCTCCACTATGAACAAGAACAACCTCGAAAAACAAAGCTCACTAGTGTGGATTTGTCGCGCAATCATCACCGTACGTGCGTCCAATCATGTGAATCCACGTGGCGTGATGCTGTTCGAATTTCCAAAACGGTCATCCTCGCCTCCTATTTCATACGTTGGACGAAACAGTTTTTGCTCTGATTCACGGGAAAACCTAAAAACCGTAAACGACTTCGAGGCGCATTCGTCGAATTTTCACGTCCGCCGTCCGATCGATATCCGGCGGTCGACGATGGGGACCAAAACGGTGGCGTACTGGCTGTCGGAGCACCCAACCATCGTCGGCTTTCGGTGGAGCCAGACCCAATCGTGGGGCTCCACGTGGCTGTTCCTGTTCACCTCCATCGCGTCCTACATCCTCATCTCCCACGTCCTCAACGCCCTCCTCCTCCTCTTCCTCCGCCGCCGCACCCGCGTCCCTCTCGGCCCCCTCCCCGCCGTCCACAGCCTCCTCATGGCCCTCGTCTCCGCCACCATCTTCGCCGGGATCCTCCTCTCCGCCGCCGCCGAGATCCGCGACACCCGGTGGCTCTGGCGCCGCACCCGCACCACCCCCTTCCAGTGGTTCCTCTGCTTCCCCCTCGGGACCCGCCCCTCGGGTCGGGTCTTCTTCTGGTCCTACATGTTTTACCTCTCCCGCTTCCTCCACATGACCCGGACGTTCCTGACGGTCATCGGCTGCCGGAGGCTGGCCCACGTCCAGCTCTTCAACAACTCGAGCCTGACGTTCGTGTCGTTCCTGTGGCTGGAATTCTCGCAGTCGTTCCAGGTGCTGGCCATTCTGTGCACCACCCTCGTCTACTCCGTCGTCTACGGCTACCGGTTCTGGACGGCCATCGGGTTGCCCGGCGCGTGCTTCCCCTTCGTCCTCAACTGCCAAATCGTGCTCCTGGCCTGCAATTTGCTCTGCCATGTTGGGGTTCTGCTCTTCCATTTCATTAAAGGTGGTTGCAACGGTATCGGAGCCTGGATTTTCAATTCGGTCCTCAATGGGGCGATTCTCATGCTCTTCCTCAACTTCTATGTGAGGAGAATGATGATCGAGAAGAAGACCAGCACAACAACATACGCTGATTTTGAGATTGAGAATGACAATTTTGGTTCGTTGTTGATCAAGAATGTTGCTCCATGCCCTGTTTTGGGTTCAATTGGGAAGATCAAAGAGAAAGAACTGTGAGTTCCCCTAATTTTACATTTACTCAACAAATTATATATATCCGTACATATTTGATGTATTGTGACAGTGGGTAGGGATGTAAATACTGTGATCATGATCCTTGTTTAGCTTAAACCATCAATTTTCTTCTTCTTTTTTGTAACTTTGTGCTGTCGAGGATGCACAATTTTGATATGAAATTGTAATTTATTTACATTGATACACAGGCTCTTCCATGTCTCTGTTTCAAGTTATTTTAGTTCTGAATTCTATACAGAAAGTGAAATGTAATTTGGGTGAAAAATGACTCGAAGTTGGTCGAGGCCATAGGAGTTAGTGAAGGTTGTTGAGACTGGAGCTGACATTGTCAACTTGTCTGCCACTATCTGAGTTTATGCCTTTATTCTAATCTTTGATGATGCTCGAGTTTAAGCACCTTCAATTTTCAAAATCCGCCAAGGGAGTGGATCGTGCATACAAGTTTATTTTTGCATGTAAGAAGTGTAATTATGGAGGGATGTGGTTACTTAATCTTAAATTCAATTTGAAGGATGAGGGAGAAAGACCATTATTTTATTGGGATGGGTAATAACAAGAATTACTTTCATCAAGCTCCCTAAAAGCATGTACAGTGCTACGGACCGAAACACAAACCGTGAATCGAACCGTGATTTTATAGTTCGCAGGTCGCTAGCCGCAGCGTTGGGACACACGGTTTTCGCGGCCCGCCAATCGTAGAGTCGTGGTTCGGTCCGCGGACCGCAACGCACGAACCGTAACAATGGTTCAGGGGTCGTAGCACGCTGTTCGTCAGCTCCACCAACCAGGCGCGACACGTGTCCAATGCAAGAAAAAAAATTCCGATAAACGGTAAGTTTTTTTAAAATTCCTAAAACCCTTAATTCAAACCCTATAAATACCCCCAACCTCATTCTCATTTCACACTAACACTTCTACAACTTCACTTTCTCTCTCTATTTCACTCTCCTATTTTTCATATCGAAAAATGCCTGGCTCGGAAACTCAACAGTCGCATTCATCGGATGACAAACAACGAAGGGAGAACGATTTCAGATTTTCACTCGCATACCTAGGCAGCTTTCGCGACCTGTTGACTCAACCGTCAGAGAACTCCGCTTTCTCTCAATATATGCCACCGGGTTCTAGTTCAGGTACTCCACCACGTAAGCGAAAATACATTCCACGTGACCGGGAAGCCGCAAACGAACGTTTAATGATGGACTACTTCAACACGAACCCTGTGTACACGGAGGTGTAGTTCCGTCATCGCTTCAGAATGTCGAAGGTTGTGTTCCTCCGAATTGTTGATGCATTGAGAATCACGATGCGTACTTCACGTCAAAGTTTGATGTTGTAGGTAAAGTTTCCTTATCTCCTTATCAAAAATGTACTACGGCCATTAGGCAGTTATGTTATAGAATTGCAGCCGATGGACTAGACGAGTACTTGAAGATAGGCGAAACAACATCCTTGGAATGTTTGAGAAACTTTTGCAGTGCAATCAATAAAGTCTTCGCTCCTACGTACCGGCGTAAACCTACACAGGCTAATATGGACCACATTTTGGCGGTTAATGAAGCGAGAGGGTTCTCGGGCATGCTTGCCAGTCTTGACTGCATGCATTGGGAGTGAAAGAATTGCCCAACAGCACTGCGAGGTGCCCATTCACGGACGGACCACGGGAATCGACCAACCGTTGTTCTCGAGGCGGTTGCTACTCGTGACTTATGGATTTGGCACTTGTTCTTTGGCATGGCGGGATCAAACAACGATTTAACAGTGCTAAACCATTCCAGACTGTTCACGGACGTTATCAATGGTTGGCAACCACCGGTTGAATATACGATAAATGGTAACCACTACGCACTCCCGTATTATCTAGTTGATGGCATATACCCTTTGTGGCCAGTTTTTGTGCAAACAAATTCATTACCTCAACGACCGAAACAGAAGAAGTTTGCTGAAGTCCAAGAAGCGTGCAAGAAGGATGTGGAACAAGCATCCAGCGCATTCCAATCTCGGTTTCACATGATCACTCGACTGAGCCGCTTGTGGATGCCCCAGGACATTGGCTTGGTAATGAATGCATGTATTATCATGCACAATATGATAGTCGAGGCTGAACGACATTCCTACGATGGCTACATTGAACAAACAGATGAATGTTGGGCAAGTCAACCAAATTTTGCATGAGGAGGCTTCGTCCCGTCCCAGGTCATAGTTGGAAACACATCGAGGATGCAAGAGGAACGCATACATTACCAGTTGAAGGACGATCTCGTCGAACACATTTGGAATAAATTTGGAGACGCCTAGCTTTTTAGTCTATCACTTCGCATTTGAAATTTCGATCAGTCGGCTTCTATTATCTTTTATTATGTTTTAATTTAATGTAATTTTGTTTTAAATTAACACAATTTTTAAATTTTAAATTAGTTTTTAAAGAATAGTTTTTTTTTAATTTAATGTAATATAACGAATAGTTTGGTGGCTCCCCGCCGGCAAAAACGCCCACCATTGTAGGTTGTTGGCGGTTTGCGCAGGCGGTGAGCTGGCTTGGAAGGAAAAAACCAATATTTTAATGTTCCCCGCCAGCAGTTGGCGGTAGCACTGTGGATGCCCTTAGAGTATGTACAATGCTATCGATTTATGGTTTACGGTTTTAATGATTCGTTCGGTTTTGATTTATTAAAACGTAAATAGAACCGTGATTCACGGTTCATATACGTGAACCACTGTATTCATGAATTGCGCTCTATCAATCAGTGCACGCCATGTAGCGTTAGCGTGGCAAGTCGACCGTTGGCTCTCCAACGACTATTTTTTTAATTAAAAAATCCGAAAAAACATTAAAATTATCAGTTTTTACCGTCTATAAATACTAACTCATCTCATTCATCAATCCACCAACAATTTCTCTTTCATCTCAAAAAAATTCTCTCTCAAATTCCACTGCGCACAAAGTTTACAGTCTTATCGTTTTTTGTTCGGGTTCATAAACCTACGTTCGTGAAATGATGGAACAAACCCACCAAAGGGTTGTGAAACAGAATGCATCCAAATTATTGTTATTTTATTGTATTCAATTAATTTTAATTTTATTTAGTATTTATCATTTTAAATTGGTATTTAATTAATACAACAAAATGTTATGGACAATTGTATGTACCAGAAGGTTAGTGTGAGCAAAATTTGTTTCATGATATTATACGTTTATGATATCTTCCTTGCTAGTAACGATAAGAATATGGTTTTTGAGGTGAAACAATTTTTATCCAAGAACTTTGATATAAATATTTAGGCGATGCATCTTACGTCATTGGGATAAAGATACATCGCGATAGAGTAGTCGGTACTTTGGGTATGTCTCAAGAGACATACACTAACAAAGTTTTGGAATGATTTCAAATGATAGATTGTTCACCCAACGTAGCTCATGTTATGAAATGAGATAAATTCAGCTTAAACCAATGTCCAAACAATGACTTGGAATGGGAACAAACGAGAAATATTCCCTATGCTTCAACAGTTGACAGAGTGATGTATGCACCAGTCTGAACAAGACCTGATATTACATACATTTTGGGTATGCTAGGGAGATATCAAAGTAATCCATGCATTAAGCACTGGATTACTTTGATATCTTGAAAGAAGGTATTGTGATACCTTAAGGGGGGCCGAGATTACACGCTAGTATATAGACGAACAAACATTCTAGAAGTGATCATCGGCTATTCTGATTCCGACTTCATTGGTTGTGTTGATTCACGGAAATCAAAATCTGGATACATTTTAATGTTAGCCAGTGGAGTTGTGTCATGGAGAAGTTCCATACAGTCCTTGAATGTTACTTCTATCATAGATACCGAGTCCATGTTTTGTTTCGAGACTACTTCTCACGGTGTATGAATTAAGGGTTTCATTTCCAAGATTAGAATCATGGATTCTATTAGAGGCCCCTAAAGTTGTATTGCGATAATTCAGCTGTTGTGTTCATGGCTAAGAACCACAAAAGTAGAAGTCGAAACGAGCATATCGACATAAAGCATTTGGCTTTAAGAGAACACGTGAAAGACAAAAGCATTATCGTTGAGCATATTAGTAATGTCTTAAGGATAACAGATCCTCTTAGTAATGGCATGCCACTAGGAAAATTTGAGGATCATGTTAAGAGTATGGGACTTGGTTCCCAGATGTAAACTCGTCGTTGTTGGAACGATGTTTGTCTTTTGATACTCTTGTTGTAATGATGATTATTTTTTATAAATGTGTACACATTCGGAATTAAGTTGGTTAATCATGGAATCATCAATTCAATTTGGACCAAAAATGAACATTGAGCTTATTCATAAAGTATAAGAAACACATGCATTGTGATACATGGGAGGTACTAGGCGGCTAGGACAATTTTGCGTAGTATACAGACTCAATTAAAATAATTAGATGGTTATGCAGAGTTGTTTGGTGTTGGTGATATTAGGGGTTGTGCTTCTGAGTTGTTTGATGTTATTTTTAGGTATTTTAAATATTTGTTACAATTTTTAATATAATGAAATTCATATTTTATATATTATATATATATATATAATATATCTATTAAAAATAAATAAAAATACAAATCCGATTAATCCCCGTCTAGTCCCCGATTAAATCCCAAATGACCTAGCTGCCCGACTAACGCCTAGCGACTTTTAGAACCTTGCCGCCATGATTCATGCATTTGTTTTTTTTATTGTTGGGCATTGCACATCAATATTGATCAAGTGGGAGAATGTAAGTTTATTTCCTTTTGATATCATAAAGTGTATGATCATTATTTATAGTTCAATTTGCCAACAAACACAACTTATGAAATATACTTTTTCATTTCTTAAATATTGATGGAAGTTAGAAATATAGGTATAAATATGTGGTTTTGGTCCTCAAGTTCACACAGACAATTCTTATCACGAACTCATACACCATCAGAGAGTGAGAATATAAGTGTGTAAGGACTTGAAAGACCAGAGGCAAGAACATCATGTTTGGATCTTCAAAGCTTCTTTTCTAAGCAAAATAATCACGGAAGGTAAGTGGTCCTAATTCTGTATTTATGTGATTATACCGTGTTTGTATGATCACATGTTTAAGTTCTTATATACCGCTTTCTGTTTAAATTCTATAAATCGACGCCGGTTGTGGCCAGTGCCGCTAATTCAGGGCCGGCCCAATAATTATCGGGGCCTAAAGCAAGAATGATCGATATCTTTTTTTCTTTATGAAATAGTATAATAAAGAAATAAGTAAACGTGTTCGTATAGAAAGATTATACTAGATGATATTGTACAAATGAGCTTCAACATTTACTTATAACACTCAAAATATAAAATGAATGATGAAGATTAATTTCTAACAAGACAACCTACATGGATAAGATGTACCGTCTAGAATTCTGTACAAAAATCTAAAAGCTTAAGGATTCACATTTATCTATAAACACGATACATTCATGTCAAGTTAAAATATGACATGTTCAAGATAATTCTAGACTGTTACACCAAATTATGCTATTTTATATATGTGACGTCGTGTATGGCTAGCTATTATCATCAACTTCTGGAAATTTCCTTACTTAAAATCTTTTCTAGACGATTTGTAGTGTATATTAGTAACCCCGATCTTCAATATTGTCAAGCACACCGAGACTCATGGTTTTAGTTCATGAACTCCATGGATTATTCTTCGATAAATGATCTTTTTTTTACTAAACATATTCGTACAAAAACCATACATTCTAGGACCGATTGTTAATATGTGCATGTCTTGTTTCCTTTTCAACAAGAGAATTTTGATATTCTTTAATATTCATCTTTAGATGCATAGTTTCATAATTTGAATGTCTAAGAATTTGGTTTATAAAATATTAAGGGAAGTATGACATATCAAATCAAACATTAATGGATTTCTCATATGTTTGTTTTGCATTCTTTCTGTTCTGATCAGAAATCTATATCTAATATTGGATTTTTTTTTTCTTCTTCTATTTTGATAGCTTACCTTTTCAGATTATTTTTGTTTGAGCATTTTCGTAATGAAGTTGATAAATCGATTGTGATTCCTTAAATAAGTACTATAGTGTATTGATATATAAATATCCGCGCTTCTTTTTTGGATGTGTTCCATTGTTTTTATCCCTATTTTTAATTTACTGATCATTGATAAATGGAACTTGCGTGTTTTGTTTCGTCAACGATAGTTTTTCACTGCGAAATAAACATCCATAGAGTTGTTAGAATGTTCAACCATCAAGAAAAATTGTCTTTCATTTAGAAGAAAATTGCTTTTCTGAAAAATAAATTTGAATAGAGATCAAAATTAGGCATAATTAGTATTAAATTTTAATTTCAAGATTATAAGACTAATATTTTCACTTGATTAAGTTTGATCAAATAATAACAGATCTTTGATTTTATGGCGTATTTTTCACCTGATGCCTTAAACAATTTCTTATTTATTTTACGGGGCCTTTTCTGATCGGTGGCCTTAAGCGATTGCGTAACTCGCTTAAAGCTTAAGCCGGCCCTGATTCTGGTTAACTTTCCCCAACCTTACCGAAAGGTGAAGGTAATGAATTTTCTTCTTGTGTATAATATATATTGTTTGGTTAATGTGTAACTTGTAAACTTCTATGATTGTGTGATTCGAGTAGTAAATGTCTAACACCCACTATTTCAGTAATAATGATATGCATAGTTTAAATTAGGGGTGGGCAAAAAATCATAACCGGTGGATTCCGGCTATGAAAACGTCAAACTGGAGACATGGTTGTACGCCCCAATTTCAGTAAACCGAACTCGGGACGCGAACGTTTAGAAAAAGAAAGCACTTTGAAAACATTTCCATTAAAACACTTTACAATACCAGTTTAGTTCAACAAAAGATAATCACAATTCAAATAAAACGTCCCACAAGCGGACAAAAGGGCGAGGTATCCGTCGCTAGACCCAAAGTAAAAACCCGGACTCCGCTCCTAGCTCCACAAGCTTCGAGAGCTCACCTAGTCCGTCCCACGAACAGTACCTGTAGGAAAAGCAGCTAGGGGTGAGCGTTCGCTCACCACCACGAATAACAGACTGACTACGGCATAATTAGCAGACAATGCCGGTAACACCAACAACAAACTCGACCCCGGGGATCACTGTTCCCAACCCAAGTACTCTGACTGACAAACACCCACGGTGACCTTCCTCGAACGACTCAACACTCAAACACGTAAGTAGACACGACAAAACGATCACGACCTCTTCCAAGGACTCAAAGGAACCACGTAACCCCAAACAAGATCACAAAGGATCGCAAACCAGTTGCCAAGAACGCCCTCCCGGGACTCTAACCCGGTCAGGCCAACCCAAGAATGCTGCAACTTACCGGGACTCTAACCCATAAGCCAGCCGGAAAATGCTGCAACTTACTGGGACTCTAACCCATAAGCCAGCCGGAAAATGCTGCAACTTACTGGGACTCTAACCCATAAGCCAGCCAAGGTATGCTCACAAACCCAAACCACACACGCGTGGCCAGGACCCCTTTATTGGCGGGCGGCCCCCCTACCCCATCTGAACATGCAAACGCGTGTGCTCGTGGACCCCCGTTTCAGGAAGCGGGCCCACAACCTCCGGTAACCACAAACACAATCACAAACACAATCAAGTTCACAACCAGTAACAACACAGGTTCAACACTCATAGGCACTCATGACCACCAAGACACTAACAGTAAAACTCGGACTCAACAGCCCCACAGGCACTCACGGCCTCCAAAGACACACCGATAGTAAGACACGGACTCAACAGCCCCACAGGCACTCACGGCCTCCCAAGACACCAACCATAAAACACGCTTGCAACTTACCGAGACTCTAACTCTTAAGCCAGCTAAAGAGAGCTTGCAACCCCCCGAGACTCTAACTCGGTCAGGCCAGCCAAAGACACCAACCTTAGTACACGGGCTCTCAAGGCCACCCAAAACACCAAAGGTAAAGACACGGGTTCAACAACCCCACGGGCACTCATGGCCACCCAAAACTCAACAATAAAACACGCTTGCAACTTACCGAGACTCTAACTCGTAAGCCAGCTAAAACACCAACAGTAAAGTACGGGCTCTCATGGCCACCCAAACACGATTAACAACACGGGCTCTCATGGCCACCAAAGACGCCAAAATAAACAATCAACCTCCGGCTTAACCCAAGCCTCCAACAGTCATAATATCAACAGTTTCACAATCAACCTCCGGGCATGGTCATATGCCTCCAGTAAAACAATTAACGCTAAGTTCTCTGCTCCTACGACACTACTAAGTGTCACATGCTTTTCTCAATAATTCCTAAGTTCCTGTAACAAGCTTTTCTGATAAACGCTACAACCCCGTATCATGCTTTTCTAGTATTTAAACTAAACCTACTCAACCCACGACACCCCGGTGTCACATGCAAATCTACTGTTAACTTTCCCTAGTCAGGGCCGAGATCCGGCTACTTTTCCCTACCTCAACTGAAGAGCAACCGCTACGCTTCCTAGCTGCTGACGTTCTGGCTCGCTACCTCCGGGCTTCACTTCGATCGAAGCCGGACGCTAAGGATAACACGAAAGCCATAAATTAGAGGCGATTCCCAGGTTAATCTAAAGGTCACGATTAAATCAGTCTAAAAACGACAGTTGTCCTTTAAACTTGAGCGGGATAAAAGCGGGGTCACGGTGAATCGGGTTTGAGTACCGAGCACCGAAACTGGTGCATGCGAGGCACGGTCCCAATGCACGAATCCCGAGGTCCGATTCAGCGGTCTGCTTTTGTTCCTTTGTAAACTCAATTAGCAGTCCAATTTAAACACTCGGTCACCAAAGCGATTCCGGTTCGCTCCAGAATCTAAAACCGTCTAAAAAACAAAACTGAAACCAAACCCCTTTTGATTTCCCTATTTTCGTTTTAACACCTTTTAAACTAAATCGGATCCAGTTTTATCTTGATTATCCGTTCAACTTCAAATGATTTTGTTTGCAACCGAAACAGATCAAACGAACTCGTTTTCAACGAATCGAACTTAAACTATTCTCTTTTAATTTTCTTTCAAATTCCCTTTTTCTGATCCTTTCCATTCCCACAAGTTCAAGTACAGAATTCAAAAGACGTTCCGGATCTACAATCATTTTTACGTCCGAAATGCAAACATCGAATTTTATTTCAGATATCGTTTTATTTCCTTCACTGAAATTACAATATCGTTTTTCAGAAAAAAAAAAAAACTCAGATCCAAACTAAAGACGAACGGAAAATAAACCGGCCGCCGGAAAATACGTCGCCGGCGACTAAACCCCCAGGCACAAACCTCACTGGAGGGAAGGGCGGCTGGGCGTGCACGGCGGTGCATGGCGGCGGTGCACGGCGGCGGTGCACGGCGGGGACCCTCCACGCCCCAGATCTGGACGGCCCCGGTGGCTCTGTCCCGGAGCTGTCGCACGCGCCGGCGAAGGGAGAACGGGCTCGGGAGCGATGGCCGGTCTCGGGAGCGTCGGCCGGACTCGGTAGCGGTGGCCGGACTCCGAGTTGAGAGGAGGGAGGGAGGTCGGATGAGGGTTCGGGATCTGAGAGGGAGAAGGAAGAGGGGTCGACGGCGGTGGCTACTGGTGTGGGCGGGCGGTGGCCGGACGGAGAACGAGGGGAGACGGGGGCGGCGTGGGGACGTGGTTGGGGTCGGAGAAGAAGGAGGAGGGGGCTCGGCGTGGGGAGAGCTGGCCGGACGTGGGAGGCGGTTCCGGCGAGGGTGAGGTCGGGAGAGGAGATGGGCGGCTGAAGGAGAAGAGAATGAGAGGGATTAGGGTTTGAGGAGGAGGGGTGGGGTTTAAATACCCTGGGCTAACCCGAGTTGGGCCTCGGCTGGGATTTGGGCCGCACGGCCCAAAACGCTTGTTGGCCTGCTCAGGTGGGAGTCGGGTCCTGCCTGGCCGGGTCTGCAGCTTGGGCCGGGTCCGGTCCGACCCAAAAGTTTTTTTTTTTTTTTTTCAGACTTTTCGAACCGCTTCCCGATCCCGTCAATTAAAACCCGTAAAAGGCAATTTAAATTTTCAGGACTTTACAATGGTAGTCGACGAACGGTACACAATTTACTGAACCAGTAGTGTTTAAAACCGACAAGACTCCGTCAACCATCGTTTTCAATCGGCGACACCATCTACAACCACCCCTATCTTCATACTGCGTTTGGAAATTAGAGGTAAAAGAAGACTGTGTTGTTAGGCTAGGGCTTTAAAAAAATATGTTGGGTTGGTTACATGGCCTGACTAGCCCATACACATTAGCTTTCAGCTTTCTTACCTAACACTTTTTTTTATCAAAGAGAAAGAAATGCATTAAAAAGGAAGTGTGGGTCCTGGGATAGAAACCACAACCACCAGAACAAAGTCCAACGAAAACCGGCCCAAAGGCAAAAGCAACAAAAGCAAAAGCAAACAAGAGAAAACAACCACCCCGGTCCACCTCAACAGCCACAATCCCAACAGACTGGTGAGCAGTGCCTCAGGAGATCGCTCAGGCAACCTTGATCGGACTAGTGAATAGTACCACAGGAGACCACACGGGTGAATCCTCTGGCCTCAATAAGGCTAAGTAATCCATGCTCCTCCACCCGAAAACGGGCAGATCGGCCCCAAAACGTGACCCCGGAACAAGTCACTAGTCCCCACCAAGATGAACAACCCCAAGACGACTCTTGAACAAGCACTCACCAGACCTGGCGAAAGAACCCACCGAAGAGGACCGGGGGACAAGGTGCTAAGCTCCTCGAACATGATACAACAATCCTCAGACGCTCCTAGTCAGCGCAGCGGCCGGAGACTCGATCCACTCGAGAAAGCTGAAAAGCCGACCGGATGCTCTCAGGCTGGAGAAGGACCCATGTTGAACCCTAGCTAGAAGAATGCTCGCCTCAATGCTAGCGGATCCAGAGAAAGCACGACGGTTGCGCTCCAACCAGACATGCCAAAGACAAAGAAGCCCGATGCCAACCCACTCCGACCTCAGCCTCCTAGATCCCACCAAGGAGATCCAAGACTCGAGGAAAATAGAAGAAGACAACGGTAACACCCCCACAACCCCCCACCACTTCATAATCAAGGACCAGACTCTCCAAGTCCACGTGCAAGCAACGAATAGATGTCCAATATCCTCACCACCTGATCCAGGACACATCTCCAACGGGCTAACGGAATCGACAGACCTCTATCCACCAAGAAGGACATAGTAGGGACCCCATTATGAGCAAACAACCAAGCAAACACTTGAAGCTTGGGCGGAACAGGGGCAGACCAGATAACAGAAGCCCAAGGCACAACACCAAAATCATCCCACCCAGCCAAAACCTGAAAAGCTCTAGCTGTAGAGAACCCCTTCGAATCCCAAGACCAGACCAGCGCATCCGGGCGATCGTGTACCAAACGAAGACCCACAAGGCGGACTCTAATCTCCTCAAAGCCAACTCATCCCGAACTCGAAGACCCCTCGAGAAAGGGAACGACCCCCCCCCCCCCCCCCCCCCCCCCCCCCAAGAACTCCGCAACCGACCCATGATGACCCTCTGCCACCCTGTAAAGACGAGGGTAACGAATCGCAAGAGCGATATCAAAGAGCCATGGGTCCTCCCAAAAACGAACCGTGGTCCCATCACCGACCACCCATCTCAAAGTGTTAGAACCAAAACTCTGTCGAACCCAGGATCACGAGCTAACCTCATCACACTAACACTTAACCGAATCTAGTATAGCTGCCAGCCACACACTCATTGCAATTCACATATACATGTTCTACCTCACAATTCTTTCTCTCTCTTTAAATTGTGTGTTTGTTGGGTTTATTCCTTCTTCTTCTTCGAAACTACTCAACAATGTTTTGTGTGTACTCTGTCAAAGATTACTTCTCCGACAAAAAATCACCTAACATAGGGTCTCTCTTATCCTCCCTGGTGGTGGTCGGTCAACCGGCAACCTCCCTTTTCTGGCGCTGGTATAAACTTTCAGCAAACCAACAGCTCCGGTTTGGGGTGGGAGGTGGGGTGATGGTCGATTAATCTATCATTGCCTACCCATTGTTCAAATATTGTATAGTTTTATCTTATTTAGTTTTATGAAACTATTATTTTATCCTAAGCATCGTTGTAAGAATCACTACATTGCAAACTTTATAAACGTAACATCCCGATTCTCAGAACATCAATTTTCCAAATACATTCTTTTCGAAACAAAACATCAAAAAATCGTCACTGCAACAATCCACATGCTCTCAATCATCTCTTTTTTGTGGAGCCAAATAACTAACAGATTCTAAACTCATCCGAAATATAGGATTGGGACTTTACTGAAACACTAAAAAAATAGACATTGAAAAAAAGAGTTTTTAGTTCCCAGACCGTTACAAACGCCAAGAATCCCCGAGCAAAACAACGAAAGGCAAGGTGCCACCACAAAATGGAATAACAGATTACCTATAATCAATCACTTAATTGATCATGTTCATGAGTAAGCGCACAGAATTGTAATTTACAAGCAGGTGAAATGTAGCTGTAAGTAAAAGTTATATCATGAAACTCAATATGGTTTACCCCTTCAGAGTTCAGACCCCCAAAAATTAGATTATATATGGTTAACCCTTCAGACCCCTTGCCATAAATTTAAACCATTTTGTAAAGTTGGATCTCAGACTTGCCTTTGAGCTACCATTCCAGAAACTGGTTAAGCAGGATACACAATCTTGTCAAATTTCCATTTTATCGTCATTATCACATTCTTTTTCCCTATTTTTATTGAACTATTACAGCACAATTGTATGCTATGCCAACTTACCTATCTCACAAACATTATCAATCACAGAGCTGGACCAAGGTTTCAACCCACACCCTCTCCTCAGCTCATTGTACCTCTCCAAATCAAAATTGTGCTTCTTCATCAACCACTTCTGCTTCGTAGCCAATCGGCTCTGGAAGAACCCTTCAAAGGACGGTTCCTTTGATGTCCTGAGGAAGAAGCCATAACCAGCCATGAAGTACATGGACGTCACAAAGAAGCAAATGGGCTCCATCACATCCCATGAGAGCTCCCAAAATGTCAGCCTCATGAACCCTGCAGTCTGCAGAACCATGAAGCCCAGGCCACACACTAGCTCCCTTCGCACCAGAGACTTGGCTCTTGTGTCAATGAAGGATTTCACCTTCTCCATCTCCTCAAGCTCCTCCCTTTCCTTGTGATTGCTCATGATGGCTCCTGGTATTTTAAGCATCCCCTCCATTGCTTTCACAATCTGTAACACAAAATTGCGAAGCATTTGGCTAAGTGGGACTCAACTACACCCCTACACATTTCTAAATGAACTACCAGCAACACACTATGGTACCAGTCAAGTAAAATTAAATTTTAAAAATGCATCACCATTAAATCAAAGCGGAAATAAAATGGTAAAAATAAACAAAAGGGCATGTATTCAGCTGGACGGCTGAATACAGTGATAGTGATGAATCCAGTAAGCAAAAAATGTTGTTGAACTTCTTGTCAACAAAACCCAATAAATTGATTGGAAAAAACAATAGTTGATGAACCACATCCTTCCTACCAGACTTGATGAATAATTCCATCAGAAAAAAGAAACTTGGTAACTCTGGGTTACTAAGAACCAACTAGTGCAATTGAGTTGTGACAGAAACATCATAAACTCGAGTTAGTGAGAGCCTATTTAAATAGAGCTCTAAAATATGAAAAAACAAAAAACTTGAATAAGTAAGAAAGGGTTGTGATCTATAGCATTTCTAAGGAACCCAATAACCTAAAAAAATGAACCACATAGGAGATTATATCCAACTCTTCCGGATAATAAGTTCCCCTTCTAAAGTAAAATCAACCACTCTACTTTTTCTTCTTCTTTCTATGCTCCCTGTTTTGAGCTTCTACCCCAACATGAATCTCAAAAATTGTAGAAAAACTGAAAATTTTGCTTCCAATCTTCCATATCAAAGAACTGAAAATAGTTTGATTATTAATTTCTTGTTTCAGCCTTTTGATTCTTTTAAGGTAATCACAATTGGTAAAGGCAATGGGTTTGGGATTCAAATCCAATAACCTTTAGACCAAAGGTGAGAACCATAAAAATCTTGTCAACACAGAGTGAAGAAACCGAGGGGCTCTTATATGGGTCCATCAAAGCTCTAAGCTACCATCTCAAATGGCGAAACATTATAGTTTCTCAATTCCTGTGAACAAAAACAAATGAAAAATCATACAAAACTATATCAGATTTCTGAGATTCCCAAATCGAAACAGAAAATTGAAACCAATTTTATCTTTCACCAATTCACCACCAACCAATACCAAGCTAATATAAATCTGTCAACACAAACAAATCAAGTACCTATGAATCCAACAAGTAATTTGATTAAAACAATTGAGAAGGTGAAAACAATTATACCTGCTCAGGTTTGATGAAAACGGTTTTCCCAAATATGATCACATCGCAAGACTCATCCAGCGCCTTGGCAAACGCGACCGCTTGATCGGAATCCCCACAACCCTCGCCGCAGATCCGAACAAACTCCGGGTACGATATGCAGCTCGTCTCGATCCCCCTTAACCTGGACTTCACCGCCTCCATCTGCCCCACCCTCATCAGCTTCTTCGCATCCTGCACCGTGAGCCCCACCGGAGGAGTCAGTCCGTCTAATCGGATCCGCTCCCTCCTGGAAATGTCCATGCCTCTGAGCGTCTCCATGAGCTTCTCACCTGTCGGAAGCGAGCGGAGCTCCGGAAGGGTGGCGGGATTGAAGATGGAGGTCCTGTGGAGGAATCGGCGGAAGATCCCACTGTCGCCGGGATCGGGAGCGGCGGCGGCGGAGGAGCTGGGATTGGGGGAGAATCGGGAGAGAACCGCAGGGTTAGAGATGCGGCAGTTGGTTAGGGTTTGGGTGGAGACTTTGGATATGTTGAAGAGACGCTGGGCAAGGGTTTTCTTGAACGCCATTGTCGAAGCTCCGAGGCGAAGAAACAAACAAAAGCGGAGCGATGTGTGTGAGCTCTAGAGCCCTCTTATGAATCGGAAGCTGGTTCGTGTGGTGCAACCCATGAACTGGGAAGATAATTTGGGTCCTCTTTATATACCTACAGAGGTAGACAAAAATAAATGAAAAAGAAAAAGGAAAAAGCATCAGCGCCAAAATACCGCGATAATTGAACACGACACGTTGGCGATAAAATGAAAGGTTCACGAGAGAGAAGAGTTACACGTGGGTGGCTGAGATTGAGGAAACGGGCACATCAGGGCCGTTGGATGAGACGAAGAAGGTGATATGGAGGGGAGTGCGAAGCGTGGCAGATGACGCGGACCAATGATTATGAAAGTGAGTAGTAGTGATCGGAGAGCGAGAGAATAGGAAGGAGTGCGTGAACGCAAACGTGACGCCACATATCGGATTGTTGTTTGTTGTTGTAACTTGTAACTTGTTTGGTGAAATGGCCGGGGTTAAATTGGAGATCCAATATCGCGCTCTATTTTTGGGCTTACTTATTTTATTTGGACGAAATGATTATTTAAAATACAATTTTGGATCAAACTTGTAGAGAGATAGATGAGTAGATCCAAAATTGAGGTTGAGTATTTTTTTTGAGCATGTAACAAGGAATTTTATTGATAATAAAAAAGTATATAAATATTATAGATATAAAATCTGATATGAGGACGGGACGTAGTTTCAGATATGATAGACAAGAAGATTCGAAACGTTAACCATGTAATAAAATTAATGTTTGTAATCGCAGTTTTGTGAGTGCAAGAGATTATTTTCCTGATTCGGCTTGAAAATTCATGTGATGACTTATAGGGGGCGTTTGTGGGACTAGTGGGCATCTAGGGAGAACACTGGGAACGGGGAAAACATGATGTCAGGCTGACACCGATCTTGGTAGAGCGAGGTGTGCGTCCCCACGCACACCTCGTTGTTTGAGGGCTCCTGATCCAGCAGATGTGGTTGAGGCGTCGAGTTGCCACCAACTTCTACCAGCAGGATCAGTTGTTGGTTCCACCCTCCCTGGCTCTAATCAGGGGTGTTAGGGTCCCGATCCAGCGGATGGGAGTGAGGCGTCTCTACACGAAGTCTCCGACTGATCAAATGCGCTACAGCCATGACACTTGATCCAGGGTCCGACCTCCGAAGATCGTGAATGATCGACAGGCGACTGAGGAACAGACGGGTGGCAGAGGCGTCGTATAAAGCGGGGGCTCTAGTGGCTCGGGAAGAGGTGGAGATTGCAGCTCTGGTGGTGGAGGAAGATGTGGTTGTGGCGGTTCTCGTGACAAATGAGGAGGTAGTGACATTAGATCGGAAGCGATGGTGGGGGAGGGTGGCGACAGATGCAACGATGCTGATGGAAGCTGAGGCGATGGCTCAGGAAGCGGCGGCAGTGCTGATGGTGCTCAATCGCGATCGACGGGGGAGAACGAATCCCCTTAGGTTATTCCACCGGCCATGTACCGGAGAACGTTGTGTATGAAGAATAAAAGAGGTCTGGTCCGATGATAGTAGTCCGAAAACAAACGGATAAAGTGGATGCGGTAGCTACTAAAAGATCATACAATTTAGTAAAGTATATTAGTCACAACCAATCGAAATGGAGCAAGACGTTCGCGTCCCACATTTCATTACACTCCTCGTTGAATTTGACGAGACAAATTTCTTTACCGTCAACCATCAAACCTCCGTGGAAATATGACACACACCATAACCTACAAGCCATCCAGGACAAGGAAGGTTTCATTATTAAATTCATGTGCTATATATTTTATAAAATTAGTTAGGGAAAATGGAATGAAATAGATAAGACCTCACCCAGGCATGGCCTGTAGATGACGATGGCAATTGAGTTGTATTGACATGGAATTAGGTAGAGCCTTGAATTCGATGCAATCCATTGTGAGCCACAAATATTATTTATAATTCCAAGGAGAGTGGAACATACAGGTTGTGGGGTGGCGGTGGACCCCACTAACATTAGTTTAAACTCACCGCTTCTGCCTTATTGGTTGCTTCAATAAATATCTGGATTTCTCTCTACACATCTTAGGACAGCCACACAAGTTCGTATCTCAAGTAACAAATCGCGATTGCATGTCACTAGACAAATGATTATGTTCGTAAATCCCTCTCTTTGATTCAATCATGCCTCTTGACCTGGATTAATCAAATGTATCTTCTTAATCTTTATGCAAATTGTATAAACTATCGTATCTTTAAACCCATAACATTTTTTTAAACGAGTAATCGGGGAAGTACATTAATGTAAGAAATAAATCATACGAGGTAAGGCGTAAAAGTTATGAGTTCCAGATATATGTTCTGGTTGCCCGTAGTCAATCCGGCGCTCATGAACCCGTAGAAAAATACTGCTTCTGCTCGCAGATACTAACTTAAGACATCCTCTTACCGACATCTCAAAAGTACGAAACGAAAATTTTAAACGACCTAAAAACCAAATCCTACATCAACATAAAATCCAACTAAAACAATCTTTGCAATTCAAAATTGAACCTAAAACTGAATTCAACCTAAAACATGAAAGACGATATGCTTCCTTTCTCCTTCTGGGACGGCCAAGCAACGTCGGTCCCGAGTCATGATGGGTAGATCCCAGATCCCAATTCCACGGACTGTTTCGCTCCACAACCTTCTCCAAGTGGATAAACTGTGGAGGTCGGTTCATGAATAAACCTGAGGGTTCATTATAGTCTTCTCGACTCTGTGTTACCTCTTTCGATGACGATGAGGAAATTGACCACCTGCGGCTCGCCTGATTGAAGTGTAGATCCGGAAACGGTGGAGGGACACGGCGAGGATAGCGGTGGCTGTGCTCGGATGGAGAAAAGTTGCAGTTATTATGCAGGCGAAGGCGACTGCTGAGAGATGAGATCAATAAAGAAAACAAGAGGAAGAGAGAGCTTCATCGACAACTTCCATGGCCGGAGTCATGAAGACCGTCGATGGCGGCTAGGGTTTTGGGGGTGAGAGTTTTCGTAGACCTAGAGAGCTCTCTCTTAAATTATTTAAAAAAATTGTTTTATATTTTTTAAAACCCATAACATATTTTAGATGGTATTACAATAATGCATTTCATTTTTATATTTATTAAGATGAATAAATTATCCCAAGGGGACATATCCGCGATCAAGGTTCAAGCCTCACAATAAGAAATTTTGAATTCGACTCAGGAAAAATACTTGCATTTAGTACAAGTTTATGTACAACAATGTGTTGTGCCTCATGAAATCTTCTTAAGGAGTTTAGAATTTAACGATATCATGATAATTTAACCAAAACATTAGTTTTGTCAGCACAAACTTTCATTTGGTGACTTCCCCAAGTGGGTCGTGACATGCCGTGCACCAGGTCCAACACCAACACCAAGAAATGACTTCACTTGGGACACAAATTTGATAATCCTTTTAAATCAACTCCCCACTTGTCCCCTTTTAGTTGTACCTAATCCCATGCTTACTCCATAATTAAAACTTAATTACCACGAAAGAAGAAATCATAGTGATTATCCAACCAATCCAGACTTTAATACAACTTGTTTAGGAGAATAAACCGTTCTAGATCATGAATATTCCAAGAGATATCAACACTACTCCTTATGTTCACCTTGATAAAGGATCATGAAACCTAACAGGCTACACTAATCCTTTCCACTCTCCTCGTAGATGGCATGACACATGAATTGTCTATTGCCAATAGTCTGGCAGACAGCAACAAGATTATGACTCAAACCCATAATAATGTGTCCAAAATGTGATGGTGGGTAAGGTAATAAATATATTTGGTGCAGAGTGCCCTACGTGTCAATCCTATGGGTTTCGGGGTTTAGGTCCGTTTCTTAATCTAATTTCCTAATCGATACATCATATGTAGTATGCCTCAATCCTAAGGGTTTAGGGATATAAACCAGTTTCTTAATCTGATTTCCTAACCAACGAACTATGTGTAGTAAGTGTATATAGTCCCAAACCCAGGTTGCAGCAACATAAGGATCTAGAGAATCAGTAGAGACTAATAAAACAAAAGTGAAGAGCAAAACTATGCTATGATTATTGAATCTTTCAGCAGTAGATTAATCGGAACACACACTAGGGACATGTCTCTGAGACCTGTTGTATTTGACAGATTAAGATTGTGCAATACCTAAATACTTACAAGATCAAATTTCTCCTTCCAAGATCTTATAAATCAGAACTTTGAATTAACATATCTTAAACTTGTGATACCTTAAACAACCACCTTAACTTTGAAGGTGATTTTTGTCCACATAAGGAGCAACACAGCTTGTGCTCATAAGTAGTTATGTCTGAAGCTGCTCATTGCCTTGTCATCAACAGGCAGGAACTCAACTGACACTACTAGATCATAGGAAAGTCAAACGTGCTGTTCCCTCTATCTGCATAACAACCTCAGGCAAGTTTCATCATTTGACGTACAATTCATCTCTACCGTTCAAAATCATGAAAGCCCGAGATTTAATTACCCATATTCATATTTGATCCCATGGCTACCCAACAAGGACCACATCCAGAAAAATAATTTGAACTGGAGCAGATTTCAGTTTAAGGAGTTGAAAATTGTACCAATAAGAATAAATTAAACCTGTATACTGCTAAACATATAATGCAGTAATGCACATCTTCTGTTTCCTTTACAAGGTCATTTCTAAACAATTGACCGAAGATGCAATGGGAGTATTTATCTACTTGCTGCATATAATGATTACAACATAAAAAAAAAATCATAATGAGTACAACATACCAGAGTCGGAGCTAGTTGAGCCACTGGGATGTTTGATTATCCTCTGCAAAATTACAGTCCTTGCTCTCCTTACATCCCGGCTACACTTATCGGATTGTTCACATAACATCTCTATTGACTCCCTGAACACAGATATCTTTTTCTTGATCTCGTCCATTACCACCTTCACTGCCACTTCATCCTCTTCTACAAGAGCAAAATCAGCATTTTGCAACAGTGACTCGACCTGTATTTGCAGCTTGCTGGCTAGTGCCCGGATATTCTCCAAGTCCTTCAACGTAATGTTGGTCCCAACCCACATAGAGTTGATTATCCCCCTCTTGCCTTTCAGTGCATTCTCATATCCCTTCCAGAGAGAGTTGCACCATTTGCCCACTGACCCTATTGGAACAGCCAATGCACCAGCAACAGCTGTTACTACAGGCGGAGCGGCAATGGAAGCTGCTACTACCGAGAAGATCAGCACAGAGACAAAAGCAGTCACGAATATGACATTAGACACTTTCCTCCACGTCTTCACAGACTTCATCTTCTTATCAAGCTTCCTCTTTTGCCTATGGAGTTTCTGCAATGTCAGCATCTGCTGAGTATAAACAGATTGAAACAATGCGAAGAACTCCTCAGTAAATGGATCCCCAGCTGCCTTAAAATTCTTTAGTTCTTGCAATGTTTTCGAGAACTTCTTCCCATCAACTCCTCCGTCTTTCATTTCATCCTCGAATTGCTGAACCAGAACCTGAAGGATCAATTGGCTATCACGAGCTCGCTTCAGACAATTCTCAAGGGCTGAGCAGAAATCCAAAGTCTTGAGACTGTTGCTGAAGTACTCCTCCACGAGAGGGAACATCTCTTGATTGTTCCATATATCGTCCTTGCTCTCTAAGATGACATTGACCACTTCCTGGTTCATCTCGAGTAAACTACCTGTGATCTCTTTGAGTGAGTCAAAGGACAGAGACCGGACCTCCATACCCGAAGCAAGACTGTTGATAACCCGATTAGTGTGTTGGTGGATGTTTTGGTCAAAAGACCTCAACTGAGGATCAGTTCTACATGCATCAGCATACGAGCTCAAATCAGCGGAGTACTGAGAATTCGAAGTGCCCTGAAGGTTTGATGGGGAATCACCATCCACTCTTTTGCTGGATTTCGAACCCATCATGCCCAATCTGGACACAATCCAGAGTACGCAGCTATGCAGAAATTTAAATCAATATAGGAGCCACAAGCTGAGTTTTTTTTTTCCTTATCTCACTCCAATTACACTCGAACTTGCAAAAACCCTACTACACCTGAGCAAGACCCAAGTGACTAATAAAGCTGAAGCGAAGAACCCAATTCATAAGCGTCCAAATTACACAAAATAGAGTGAAAGGGGAAATGAATAGCAATAGATTTGACCTATAAGAACAGATCCAAATCCAATGAAAAATGAACAAGATCTAAGCCTTTTGCTCCTGGGGTTTCTAAGAATGCATCAAAGATCTACACTTTATACTTGTCTGAGCTCTGGGGACCAAAAATTGAGCTGAAATCAGAAGAACCAGATTCACGAGACACAAGGTATAGTCTGGAATCTAAGCAAAAACACCACCAACAATAAGAAGCCGAAGAGATTAGAGGAGAAAGGGTATGCGTGTGGATATGGTCAACACTCAATCCCCATGGAATACCATTTCAACGGAGGCTTAAGGTCTCAATGACGCGTGAAATGGACGCTCTTTTCATGTCTGCTTGGAGAAAAATCAACTCACAAGCCTCGTTGAGGAGTCGAGGAGGAAGCGTCGAAGAAGATGCTCCGCTTGTCTCTACTGAGCTTTCGCTGAATCGACTTAGATATTCTTTTATTTTTATTTAAATGATTTTGTATCAATTACGGAGAAAATAAAATTGACGTATTTGTATTGTTAGTGTAATGGACTCTTATACCCTTCATACTCGAGCTGAATCACGTCACCACTGAGGTGTCCATTCGTCGTCTTGTACCTTGTGATTGCTTGGTACCCAAGTGTGGACTTACCAACTTCTAAACAATCCTACCTCAATTATTTCAGCAAAGTGTTCGTCACGATTTATGGTCGAATTCAACATAATTGTATATTTATATATAAATCATTTGACTATTTGGCGTAGCATTCTTCATCATTCTTCATCGAATTGAAGCTCTTGGAATTGTGATCGAATTCATTTGGACGAAGATTTGATCATAAAATTGCTCATGTTTCACCAATTTCAACTATAGTAATCAAGGATGGATACTTTTCTATCGCAATCGAAATAATAACAGAATTTGAATAGCGGAATAGGATAAAATATAGTTTGATTATTTAGTCTATTTGATTAGATTCATTTAATTAATTTTAAAAATTAGGTTTAATTTTGATTACTTTAATTAGATAATCGGATTAATCTAATTAATTAGAATATCATTATTGTTATAAAAGTAAGAACGATACTTGTGAATGGAAGAACAAAAACTAGAGAGAACAAGAGAATATGGAGAGAGTAGATAATCAAATATTATTGATCACTTCATCTTTTACAATGACCTCTATTTATAGGCTCATAATCATAGAGACATAACATTAATGAACTACATAAATAATGGAATTCAAAATACAAAAGTCTTCTAACTCCCACAAAAGTCTTCTAACTCCTATCTAGAATATTCCATGTGGTCATTCAATCAAATATTCATAACACTCCCTCTTTGGATGACATGTACACATATTATTATGCCTCGTTAAAACCTTTCTAGGAAAAACCCAGTGGGAAAAACCCTAGAAGGAAAAAGAGTACATAATTTGTACAATACGTATATAAGTTATCTCATTAAAAACCTTGTTAGGAAAACCCATTGGGATAAAACCTAAAGCAAGGGAAAAAGAGTGTAACACGTATTTCTCCCCCTGATTACAACATCTCCTCATAAATCAAGGAGTTTTCTCATTCTGATCTTAGCAAGTTGTAGGACGTGCTTTAGTGAACAAATCTGCAAGATTGTCACAAGAACGAATTTGATAAACATCGATATCTCCCTTTTAATGAAGTTCATGAGTAAACAAGAACTTAGGAGAAATGTGTTTCGTTCTATCTCCCTTCATGTAGCCTCCTTTGATCTAAGCTATACAAGTTGTATTATCTTCGTATAAGACAGTTGGACTTACTTTATTTATTGAAAGATCGCATGATTTTCGGATATGATGGATCAAAGACCTTAGCCATATACATTCACGACTTGCTTCATAAAGAGCTATCAACTCAGCGTGATTTGAAGAAGTGGCTGTAAGAGTCTGTTTTATTGAGCGCCAAGATATAGCGGTGTCACCATATGTAAATACATGCCAAGTTTTTGACCACGCTTTGTGGGGATCAGATAAATATATGGCATCAACCATATCCAATCAATTCAGACTTCGAGTCTTTTGAATAAATAACCCCATATATAATGTTCCTCGAAGATATCTTAAAATTTGTTTAACACCAGTTCAATGTCTTCGAATCAGAGAAGAACTAAATCTTGCTAGGAAATTAATAGAAAATGCAATATCACGACGGGTGCAATTAGCAAGATACATTAACGCCCCAATGTCACTAAGATATGGTACTTTGGACCAAGATATGGTACTTCGGAACCAAGGAGTTCTTCTTCTTTTCGGTGGCGAAATGAATCCTTTTTCACATCAAGTTATCGAACAACCACGTGGGAACTCAAATGATGTGAATTATCCATATTGAATAGTTTAAGGATCTTCTCAATATATGATGACTGGTGAACAAAAATCTCCTTCGACAAATGTTTAATCTGAAGGCCAAGACAAAACTTTGTTTTTCCCAAGTCTTTCATTTCGAATTCACTTTTCAAGTATTTCATCATCTCTACAAGTTTAGCATGTATTCCAATGATGTTCAAATCATCAACATAAACCGCGACGATGGAAAATCCGGTTTTCATCCGTTTAATAAAAACACATTGACATATTTTATTGTTGATGTATCCTTCTTTCAAAAGGTATTCACTAAGACGATTATACCACACTCGACCAGATTGTTTTAGCCCTTACAAAGATCTTTAGAGCTTTATTGAGTACATTTCTTGAGGTTTTCAGATGCATGCTTCAGGCATTTGTAATCCTTCAAGGACTTTTATGTAAGTGTCATTATCAAGTGAATCATACTAAGTAAATAAAATAAATTAAATAAATAAAACAAAATAATAAATAAATAAAAATAAGTAAAATCTGAGTGTGATTGCATCCATAACCGGTGAATATGTCTCTTTATAATCAATTCATGGTCGTTGTGAAAATCCTTGTGCAACGAGTCGAGCTTTGTATCTTACGACCTCGTTTTTATCATTTCTTTTACGCACAAACACCCATTTATATCGTACGGGTTTGACATCTTCAGGTGTCTGGACTACATGTCCGAATACTTGTCGTTTGTTGAGTGAATTCAATTATGTCTCAATGACATTTTTCCATTTTGGCCAATCATTTCTTCGTCGGTATTCACTGACCGATCTTGGTTCATGATCCTCATTTTCTTTTAAAATATCTAATGCAATTGCATGCGCAAATATATTATCCACAACAATTTCTTTTCTATTCCATCTTTCACCTTAAGTGACATAGTTAATCGAGATCTCTTTATTGTCATCTTTTCCTGGTGTTTAATCATCTTTTGAAGACGTCTCTTCATTTATCACATTTTCTTGTTCTTCGGGAATTGTGATATCATTTGATGTACCAACTTGCTGAACTTGTTCATTTCTTTTTCTTGGGTTTTTATCTTTGGATCCAATAGGTCTGCCACGCTTCTTGCGTGCTTTAGACTCATTTGCTAGCGCTAGCATATTTCCCATTCCTTCATCAGGAAGAGTAGTTCTACAAGGAACATTAGCAACTGGTATCCGTGATTTTATCACAGTCTTATCATTCGTAAATGCATCAGGCAATGTATTTTCAACCTTTTGTAAGTGGATAATTTTCTGAACTTCTAGTTCATATTGATTCGTACGAGGATCAAAATGAGACAATGTCAATGCATTCCATGAAATTTCTCGTCTTTCTTTTTCATGCGTTTCTTTATCTCCCCCTAATGCAGGGAAATTGTCTCATCAAATTGACAGTCGGCAAATCGTGCCGTAAACATATCACATGTCATGAATTCCAATATATCTATGTGAATTCTTTCTAAAAATGTTGGACATTCAGTCTCAACTTTCATTGGAGATTCTTGTAATAAGTTTTCCTTAAAAACAAGCAACACATGGGTAATCTTTTGACAAAAAGGACATTTTTACTCTTCAGGGTATGTCCATGTGAATTTTCTATAATTCTTTGTATCATTATGAAACCCAAATGGCCTAAACGATCATGCCATATCATAAAATTTGATGGGTCCATTGGGTTTTGGTTAATCATCATATTGGATTTAATTGGAATAATGAAAGTATAATATAATCCAAAACTATATAAAGGGAGTTTTTCAACAATTTATTTTCTCCCCGAGACCACGGATGTGATGTATAAACATTCAACATCATTTTCATTTGTTGTCTCAATGTGATAACCATTTCAGCGAATATCTTTGAAACTTAACAAGTTTCTTTTTGATCTGGTTGAGAATATTGCATCATTTATAATAAATTCTATAACATTACACTGGCTCTTCCGGAGGCTTCAATAAGATCCGATGCACCAGATATTTTCTCGTTGCTTTTAACATAATTAGAGAAACTTTTGTCCATAGTTTGTCATAAGACAAATAAATAAAATTAGAAACAAGACACTCAAAATATTTTATTTTGCGATAACAAGGTAGCTCTTCCGGAGCTCTCTATTATATTTGCAGCACCCATAATGGTGTTCATGTTTGCCTCGACCATGGTCAGACATGAAAAATATTTCTTGTCTATCAAAATTGTATGTGTAGTGACACTATCAACCATATTCATATCGTTATCCTTTTCTGTAAATAGATAGATCACTTCTGGGATCCATATCCTTTAATATGAGAAAATTAATGTATTGGTTTACATACTACAAAAGGATATAACAGAAATATTAATACAAATCATCCAAAAATTAGCTCATATGCATGATACTTGTTTTCTCGTCATCAATTACAAATGAGTTAAAGACATTCGATTAGATCTTCAGGATCTAGGTTATCAATAAAGTTTCTCTCTACGATTTCTTATTTGCTTTCAATCAAATCTTTGATCATACTTTTAGGTACGCAATCAACTACATTTACAAAATAACTTTCCCCATGTTCATGAGTTTTCATTTGATGGGCCATATTCTTTTTTTTGCGCCTTTCATACTCGTTCCACTTCTGGTGGTACACATTATTTTTCATAGAATTGGAAATTATTTGGCTCATAACTATGACTACGACCGCGACCACGTCTGGGGCATTGGTCTTGCTTGGGTATGGATCTACCCATATCCTATCACATTCACTTCAAGGAATGGAGTGATGCCAACAGGGCGAGCTTGATTGTTTTCAACAATAATTCATTACTTATAAATATATTAAGTCTGATTCTTTTTGTTCTCGGTAATGCTACTTCAAGAGCATACTAGATGGAAGTAATGTAGAGAAAAATATTTTTCATCGATTATAAATAATATGATGATGTGTGGAAATAGTTTCTTTGATTTATCCTGCAAGGATACCAACTTAGAACTTCAAGTTTTTATGTAAGCTTCATGTCACATTTTTTTTTCCCAGTAATTGCATGTATCTTGTTTACTTGGATGATGGGTCCAATAATTGTTTTTTCTTGACAATTATAGAACTTCATGTTCACAATATCATGACTTGTGTAAACTTCTGGTTACACATCGAATTTGTATAATGTTCACACAAATATGAATAAGTATATATTATGATTACAAAATGAACGGACAGATTATAATTCATGAAATAACCATAACCACACACTAAGTAATTTGTGGGGTGAATATAAGAATTAGATAAAAACATGACCACACATCGAGCGAACTCATGAGGTAAACAATATATAAATAAGTGCATAGAAAATTTTTAGGCTTCAAGCTTGTGGTCTGTTATTTAGTCATACAAGTAAGTTTCAAGTTTATAGTTTGAACCAAAACTTCAAGTTTTGTCATCATTAGGTACATGTGAACTTCTGGTCACTCTAATTCCTTCAAGTTTATACTTTAAACCAAAACTTCGGGTCACTCTAATTTTCGTAAGTTATAAGACTCACGATCTTTAATCAAAACTCCAGGTTCCGTAAATCTTTTCTCGTTAATATTTGAACTTCGGGTTCAAAATGGTTCGACATTGTAAAACTATAAAAATCAATATAATCAACTAAGTAAAAATATAAGTAAAGAACGTGTCATTAGTTACATGAATCATCAACTGTAATACTCTTATTCATATATGGGAGAGAATACACAACCATTTGTTGTACCATGTATTTAGAACTTCTAGTCCAATATACATCAAGTCGATGGAGCTATGTATTTGGAATTTCTGATCCATCATGTCATCATATTTGTAAACTTCAGGATACAAATATACGACCACAAATTTATTCGCAAAATGACCATGTGACGAGAGAATACATGGAGTAGCTAAACTACCCATGTAACCGTATATAATTTTTTCAAGCTTCATGCCTTTAAGCCAAATTGCATGTTATAAGAAAAACGGTTCTCATCTTAGAACTTCAGGTCCAAATGATTCGATTTCAACAAATCTCATATTCGAGTATCAAATAAAAGAAACACAAGTATAATAAATATCAAATTTCTGATGTGAAAGATCCGATGTATATTGGCAATCACATAGCATACTTATCGAAAAACGTAAATGAACTTGTATAAATAAGCATGAATCAAATTCAAATAAATTCATGATAATACAAGACTTTGATACCTGAATAGTAGAGCAATTCGTGCTGATAACGTGTTATAAAAGTAAGAACGATACTTGTGAATGGAAGAACAAAAACTAGAGAGAACAAGAGAATATGGAGAGAGTAGAGAATCAATTATTATTGATCACTTCATCTTTTACAATGACCTCTATTTATAGGCTCATAATCATAGAGACATAACATTAATGAACTACATAAATAATGGAATTCAAAATACAAAAGTCTTCTAACTCCCACAAAAGTCTTCTAACTCCTATCTAGAATATTCCATGTGGTCATCCAATCAAATATTCATAACAATTATGTTATTTTGAAGTTTTTTAAAGCGAAAAGAACGACTTTCATTGATATTTTAAAAAGAATCATTACACATTTGGGGACCTAAAAGGTCCCTGAACAGAAACTCTGAAACAGGGTGATCGTGTAACACGGTTTATAAAAAACCACAAAGGCAAACAAAAAGTAAACTACGAAGCTGACGAAACTGATGAGAACTGCTCAAAATGGTGTTTGAACACTGCTTGAGCCATGGGGACAAACCCACTAGGGCTGGGTGGACCGGATTGATCGGGTGGATTGGATTACGGGCCAATTCTGGACACCCCTAATATTTGAGTAAGATGGGTATAATTTAATAGGTACTTATATATGTAAAAGAAATATAATATTATGTAAAATGATCAAACATAAATATCATTTTATTTTTAGACATGTTACTATAATCGATTAATTTAATTAATAATTGAGTTGAATTGAACATTTTTTGTCAACTCGATTTTATTATGAAATGAAGAAATACGATCAATATAATTTGACAATCGAAATTTTAATCAAGTTACACAAATCGATAATATTCGATCAAATGATCGAATGTCAAACTCTAACATTAACCAACTTCTGCAACCACGTATATGATTTTGTCAGTAAAAAAGAGTCGTTTAGAGACCAACGACTCTTTTTCCTTCTATACAAGGCATACACATTATATCCTTCGCAATTTCGTACTTAATTTGGTTCAAATCTACTCCAATACCCAACTCTCTGAACCTAATTCATTTTCAAGTCAAAATATATGACGATTTATATCCTCTTCCACTATACGATTATGCTTCTGATTCTTAACTCTAGCTTATCAATCACAATACTCACAATCTTCAAACGTGTTTACCACTTCAATTTTCTTATTCGAAATTGAGGTGGCCGGATCTTCTTTAGTTTAGACGTGGAGTCGTCATCGATCAAGAAGAAGTGATCGATGATAGTGAAATGACATGGGAAGAAGCAATTGAGGTAGATTTCTCACTTCCACCTCGATCATTCCTTGTTCGCGCTTCATCTGTTTCATTCCAAGCATGCTCTATCACACACGTTTCAAGTTGCAACGAGCACGCCTAGAGGTCTATCTCGCACGACCCTGTGTTGTTCCCTACCCATTTCCTACTCATAATACTCATCATCGCAAGATTTTTTGGTCTGACAAGGAAGAGTATTGACTAGCAAGCGTATGAATCAATAGTTCCACCTACGACACATTTGGCGCCACAAGGAAGTTCGTTTAGTATTGAGGCATCGTCTATCTACAATTTTCCACGACCAATCCTGATCCAACCGCCATTGATACCAAAAAACAAATGAAAGATCACTTCTTAAGGTGGAATACAAAGATAGACAAACTCAACGATACTTACTTAAAGGCTGGTCGAGAATGATGAAATGGTGATAACTTAGGATATAGACAATTAAAAGAGCCAAACCGATAGATATTTCATGAAGAAACAATGGTGGAGGATGATGAAAAACCACCCAAAGTAGAGCGGTTGGATAACATTCCATCGTCAAGGTCCTTTAGAACTTTAAAGAAAACAATAATATACAAAGCCAAGTCATACTTCGTCCATCCCCTCTTTCCACTCCACGTCCTCTAGGAAAATATACAACACTGAGAGTCCCACAACTTCTATTTGTATGATCTCCTCTTCTGCACCTACCACGAAATGTTTAACAAACCAAAATACGACCAAAAGGAAAGAAGAAGTCCAATCGGAAACACCAATGATACTTTGTCCGAGGTCTCTAACATGATATTGGAGATGAAGAAAGTGAAGTGTACGGGCAACTTGTTGGCGAGGGTATAAAATGGAAAATAGAATGGGTTATTATCATACGAGTACCATAAAAATACTTGGTTATCATATGAGTACCCTAAAAATACTTTGAAACAGATAAGTACCCAAACGAAACATTGTGTTTCAAATCAGCACCCGCCGTTAGTTTCTGTCTATTCTCCATCCAAAACATTAAAAAGTCAAAAATACCCCTCCCCAACACTCAAATTTTCAAACTCATGCCATTGAATTTCAAATTTTCTTTTTACTTATTTATTTATTTTATAAAAAAAATATTTTCTGAAAATTAATTTTATTTTTATAAAATTGATTTTTATTTTAAAAAATCAGTTTTATTTTAAAACAAATCAGTTTTTATTTTCAAAAAATCAAATTTTATTTTTTTTAAAAATCAGATTTTATTTTATAAAAATTAGTTTTTCTTTTAAAAATCAGTGTTTTATTTTTAAAAATCAATTTTATTTTAAAAAAATCATTTTTGTATTTAAAAAAAATCTGTTTTATTTCAAAAAATTAGAGTTTACTCTCTTACCTCTATCAACAACATCTAAACCTCTAATAACATTGCAATAATCAGAGTTTACTCTCTTCTTTTTTCAAATCAATTTTTTCTTTCTTTTGTTCACTCCATCTCCTCCACCAGAGAAGATGAACAATTTAGAATCCATGGTCTATTTCATGGTTTTAGAACCAGAGAAGAACAAATTCAGATGAACAATTTTAGTTTTTATTTCATCTCTCCAACCCAATATTACAAAACAAGACGCAGAAATAACCATGCTTTACAATCCCTGAAATCTGATGTTCTAAGAACAATAAATCTAGAAAAAATTTTGACAAAAACATGGAAAAGATGAAATAAAAACGAGCTCGGAGAAAAAAACGAGCTCGAAGAAGCTCGGAGAAAAAAAAACGAGCTCGGAGAAGCCTTGGCCGGCGTCGTGCTCGGAGAAGCCTCGGTCGACGTCATGCTCCGGGAGAACCACCACCAGACCACAAGGAGGTCGGAGCGGAGAACTGAGAACAGATCCGCCGGCGTCGAGCTCCTTCGGCGACAGATCTGGTTGAAGACGAAGAACAGAGGACCTCTGGCGTGCTCCTCCGGCGTCGAGCTCCTCCTCTGCTGTGGTGTTTGGGGTTGAGGTAGAGATGGTTTTGAGTAACAGATGAAGTAAAATAAATGAATATGGGGAATGGAATTTAGGGGTTTAATGGAACAAGGGTAGTGTTGTCATTTAAAAAAAAAATTGGAGTCATGTGCCAGGCACATGACCATTTTCAATCCAAAATGGATGGAAAACTAACAGCGGGTAATAAGTAGAAACAACATGTTTCGTTTGGATACTGATGTGTCACAAAGTTTGGTTAGGGTACTCGGATGAAAACCAAGTATTTTTAAGGTACTCGGATGATAATAACCCAAATGATGGACGAGACATAGTTCCGGACAGGCTCGAAACGCTTACCTTATATCAAAAATGCCTGACTGATCGAGGTAATAAAGTAGCATTGTATCCCTTTCCATGTGAGGGAGCAATCTATTGCTTCTTTAACTTTTCCTGGCGTGAATTGGATAGAACCGTTTTGTCTAAAGAACACGTTGGTCCTTCGATAGAGACCCTTGGGGGGGAGGTAAGGATGATGCCAGGTTGTCGAAGAGGTCTTCATGAAAAAGGAGAAAACTTGAGATTAGGTTCTGCCAGATCCCATTGGGACAGGACGTGTCTCATCCACAACGTTTCACTCTCCTATCTGGTACTTATTAGAAGTGGCGAAGATGCGCATCAGACCTCGACTGATTGTTTGGGCCAATGAAAGATATTGGCGCTGATCCTCGATAGCACAACACCTCTTCCGAGAGAGAGGCCATGATCGCCCTGTTTCTCCATAAACGATAGTGAGGCGGATACCTTCCTGAACCGAGGTCTTGATACCAATATTGATGTAACCAACGTCCTTCGAGAGTGCATTGATCTCTACATCCGTTTCCCAGAAATGTTGGTGGTGGCAGAGCGATTAGAGGTACGCCTAAGAGTGAAGAAGGGATGGATGGATATGGTCGATCAGACCGACATCCGAAAAGGAAAAAAAATGCCATGGTCAACATGAAGGGTTATGACCGATAGAAGGAAACATATGATATTGTCAACTTGGTTAAACAAGAATTGTCTAATAACGGTGATTCCTTTTAACATTATTTCATTGGATCAACTCAAAAACGAATAAGATATTCCTTTCTCTTCTTCTAGTGTCTACTGTGGCCACCGGCCATTGAGGTCACCACATCCCTTCCCCTTTCTTCTTTCTACCCTTTTCCTTTTCCTTAAACTTCTCATATATCCTCTGGTTTTTGCCTCCCCCTCATCGCATCTACCTTACTGAATTACTCAGCCTTATACTTCTCCTCTTCCGGTCGTCCCTTCCAGCGGTGATCGGGTGGTCTTTCGATTTTGCGATTCGACTTTTGGGCAAAGAGGAGTTAGATCTGTCCTGTTATTTCCAAATATACTTCTTTGGTTCCAGATCTACTCCTCTGTCCATTGAATCTCGATTCTGGTCTAGTGCTTCTTCCCATGTTTCGACATGGTGTCTTTGAGCTTGTCTAGTCTCTCAAGTGTCTCGGTGTGCGGTGGATGTTGGAGGGTTGTGGCTCTAGTAATCGTCCTTTTGGTAGGTAAAGACTCGGAGTCCGGCTACCGGTGTAGATCCGGTCCTTTTTGGCTTCTTCTACTTTGTGGTTTTTGTGGTAAAGAACATGCACGACTTCTCCCTCTGGCTCTTCATCCAATCGTTATGCTCTTCCTCTGTCCTCATCGTGATGGAGTCTCGACGGTCCCGGTGTTGGTCGGCGTCGAGTGTTATGTCAAGTGTGGCTTTGTTGCAGATCTGATTTAGGTCGGGGTTAGGTCAAAAACTCTTTTGTGTGGTGTTGGTGGCCGGCGTGCTGAGGTCCTCGTGGCTACGGTGAGTTAAGGAGTGTATGAGAGTTAAGTTGTTAGTTGTTGTGTTCGTGGTTCTTGGTTCTATGGGGGTGGCAAGCTGCAAGGGGCCTTCAGTAGTTTTCCGAGTTATTTTTTTTTAATTTCGCATATTCTGTTTTCAGTCCATTTGTTCAAGTCTGAGGCCCTATTTGTTTTTTAGCTTCACGTTAGGAAAATTTAGGTTCAAGACCTTGTGTTGTATTGTGTTATTTTCCCATTGTATGGGTGCTCTTGGTTGCTTAAAGATTGTAAAATCTAGGTTTAGAGACATGTTTTAGACCCGTGTTCGGCCTTTGATGAGGTTAGGTGTTTTGTCGTCTTGTTCCTGTTTGGTTTGCTTCATTATATTTGGGTATAGGTTTTTTGGACCCTTCTTGAGGATTTGTTGTACAAAACCGCTCTTATATGTACTAAGGACTGATTCATTCAGTTTTGCGTCCTCTCCCTCCAATCGAAAGGCGGGAGGTTATCAAAAAATTTACTAATCATGTTTTTTAATGGGCCATATTATATCTAAACACTTCAGAGCTGTCAACAATGCGTTGACCAACCACCATCTTTGACGACTAGATGACATTGACAAATGAGAATGCATTAGGATATTTTTTTGAAATGGTGAAACGAGGGGGTGCATTTCTAGTGCAAAGTAACCAGTACAAGTATATAACTAAAAGTCCTGAAAACAGAATAAGTCCGGGCCTCCCGTAGGACACCCAACACTTTGAACCCGTAAAAATAGTATAGTTTTCATCCTAGACAACGATCATTAACCTTACGCCCAAACCGTTCAAACCAAATAGTCCAGCTAAACAGAAATATAAAAAACCAATAACTAAAGAAGTAGTAGAAACAAAAGCATAAATAAAGGCAACTGAAATAATAAAGGTCCTGAGGTGTAGTCCCGATCTCCCATCCATAGCTCGGTCCTGGGTCATGAGGGGTAGGCCACCAACCATCTACCCCTCGGGGTCCAATCAACCTCATGGTGCCTGTCGGCGTTGTTTTGCAGCCCTCATCATCTCTGAGTCCTCCTCAACGTCCTCCTCATGACCCACTAAAGACAGCCGATACCGATCATTAGATGCGTCCAGGACCGCATCTCGAGGGACCACCACGACGATATCCTTCTCTTCCTCGTCCTCGATGGATAAACCACCCAAGTGGTCTGAAATGTTGCCGAGGTTGGGTATCGTCGGTGGTAGAGGAGCCAATGTGATGGTTAAATCTATAGACACACCCGACGGTGGTGTCAATCTCGAACTGGATGTCGCCACCACTGCGCGCGACAGTAGTGTTGGTTGCATCGATGCATGCACAGTCGGTGGCTCTCCTTGGGCTTGCTCCCTGCGTTTCGGCGAGAACCGGTCGTAGTGAGACTGTGGCCGGTCACGAAGCGGAGCCCACCGGGATGATAAGACCGGAAACGCCTTCGCTGCTGATGGAGGCGTTGTTGATGACAACGACGACGACAACGTAGGTACTACTGATGAAGGCGTAGTTGGTAACAACGACGACGTGAACGAAGGTGGGAGAGATTCCACACGGCATAATGGGGAAAGACTCGACCGGGGTGGCTAAGCCCCTACTGTGATGAGGCTAGAACTACCGTGGCGGCTGGAGGATGAGGACGATGAAAAAGAGTGGGGGAGCAATGGCCGATAATAAGCAGGGGTGCTTGAGGTGCTAAAAAAACGAAATAAATCAAGGAGTTTGGGGGCTGGGAAGGAGAAACAAGGGGAGAAAACCCTAATGAACCCGATCGCTGTTTTTTTTATTATATTCATTTGAATGTTTAGAGTTTGGTGGTCTGCATGATATACGTCCGGCCGAAAGCACGTGACAGTATTGGATTGCCAAATAATGGGCCAAACTCATTTAAGAATAATGGGCCAAACTACACAGGATTCGTATTCTTGTAAAAAAAAAAACTGAAAGACGCTTACTGGACTCGAATGTATATGGAGGATCATAATGGCCCAGCAAAGGTCGTTATCGTGAAATATTGAATGTTCCAACATTTCTACATCCCATCATAGATTAGCTAAGCTTTCGTTGTTTACAAGAGAGACAGCAATGAAATGCGAAAGCTACAGCTACAGCTACAGCTTCAGTTCTGCCTATAAGCAATGTAATTGGCTAAAGCGATCAAAGGAGCTGCCTTGTCCTGATCAAATCCAGAGAGCTGAGACTGAGCTTCTTTGTTGAGTGCCTGAGCAAATGCTCTCGATTTCTCCACCCCCATCAGCTTCGGATACGTCACCTTGTCCGCCACCAGATCCTTCCCCGCCGTCTTCCCCAATTCCTCCGACGACTTCGTCACATCCAGAATGTCGTCCACCACCTGGAACAGCAACCCAATCGACCGAGCGAACTTCCTCAGCTTCTCCACCTCCTCGTCGGACCCTCCTCCCAATATCGCCCCCAGAACCACCGCCGCTTCCAGCAGCGCCGCCGTCTTGTGCACGTGGATGAACTCCAGCTGCTCCAGGCCCACCTCGCCCAGCCCCTCGGAGCTGATGTCCACTACCTGACCCGCCACCAGACCCTCAGATCCCACCGATTTCGCCAATTCCCCAATCGCCCTCAGGACCCTCGCCGGGGAAACCCCTTTTGTGGACACCGCTATGTGCTCGAACGCGAACGCCAGCAGCGCGTCCCCGGCTAGGACCGCCACGTCCTCGCCGTAGACCTTGTGATTGGTGGGCTTCCCTCGCCGGAGGTCGTCGTTGTCCATACAGGGGAGGTCGTCGTGCATCAGCGACATGGTGTGTATCATCTCCACGGCGCAGGCGGCGGGCATGGCCGTGGCCTCCTCGCCGCCGACGATCTCGCAGGCGGCGATGCAGAGGACGGGCCGTACGCGCTTTCCGCCGGCGAGGAGGGAGTAGCGCATCGCCTCGTGGATCTTGACAGGGTCTCGGATCGAAACGGCGGCGTTTAGAGCCTGACTGACCGATTCGCCCCTCTGGACCATATAGGCCTTGAAATTGAAGGTGGGTTTGGAGTCCTCCTCCGGGGTCTCGACGCTCTCTTCGGCGGCGTAAACTGCAGAGACAGCGAGACGCGAAGCTGAAGAGAAGGACAAGTGTCGGCGCCGTTTCGCCGATGCGAACGAAGAGATTTTGACGAAAGGGCACATCATGGTCACAGATCGAGATCGAGATCTGGATCTGCTAGCTTGAGTGACCACGGAGCAGGTCTGCACCCAACTGCCCAGATTCACAGAACCCATCTCCTACCTTTTCTCAAGTCGCAGAGAGCTCCACCAAATCGTGAAATTTGGGGATTACACAAACACAGGCCTAGGTAAAGGTCGGAGCTTTAGTGGGTAAAACTTGAAAACAAAGATTCTTCTTCCTGTGAACGATCAAGTATTAGAGAGAGAGAGAGAGAGAGAGGCAGAGATGGGATTTTGGATTGGGGTTCGTTCACAATACTTACCTGTTTATATGCACAGCGCGCTTGTGCACGATAAAAATATGCGTTCACTATCGGACTCTACTTTCTCTATGATGGTTAATACGTAATTACTAATTGTTTACTCCTGAAACACATGCCAATGCGTATCGATTTTATTCCACTGTTTATATATTTAATTCGTCGATTGGTAGGTGCCACAGTTATATTTTTGGCTCCAATATCAGTTACTCGCCATTTCAATTTAGTTATTTTTTTTGAAACGGTAAACGGAGATTTTCATTAATACCAAATGGTAGACAAGTAATACCAAAAGGTAATTAAGTAGGTCGAGGCATAACCGCCCCGGGTTCCAGATGTATGTCCAGGCCGACCGTAGCAAGCCCGGCGCTCATGGACCCATAAAAATAGACCACTTTGTATCGTGGTCACAAGACTAAGCCAACTCCTTACAACCGTCCCAATTATTCGGCCTAAAACAGAATGAAATCTACCTATCCAACGTCTTATTCGTCCTAAAGCAAACAACCTGAAATTAGATAAGGCCTTTGGTGCGGATTCCCCGAGACGTCCCGACTGTAGACGGCCCGGGTCCGTGGGTATAGGTCCCTGACGGTCCTTCCCACCCCCGCTCTGGGGGATCATTCCTCCCCCGGGGGGTTGCAGGCCCCCGGGCTAGTGTCTCGCTCCTGTGCTTGGTCAGTGGAGGGTGGCTGCTCTGTAGACTCTGGTTTGTGCCCCGTCTTGATCACCCTGGGTCGTGGTCCGACAGCTGTGGTGAAGCGCAGGATTCCCCAGCGAGCCAAAGTACAGTGCATCAGATCCCCTAGTCGTGGATCCGGCTTCTTCCATTTGGCCCCAATCTTCAAGCGAGGCGGAGGGCTCGGAATATCCGGGTCTGGACGTTTGGTTGTCGGCGGCGACGGGTGTAGCACTTTGACAGTAGTGCTCCGTTGCTCCTGGTATCCCCGGCTCCTGGCGATGTCGGTCCTTCTCGGGTTGAGCGGGCCCAGATAGTGGGGAGCCCTACCCGACTGCATCCCCACCCTCGGCTGAAAATGAGCCCTACCCGGCTGCATCCCAGACGTCGGCTGAAAATGAGGGGCCCTGTCCGAATACATCCCGACCTCCGGTCGTCCATATCCCGGCTGATAAGCCGAAGACTAGGACAGGTAGTGCACCGGGTCCCATGGGAAGGCCGGATTCCCGATGGCCGCCGGTGGGGGAACTGGGAATAGATCCCGATCTGTTGCCTCCTAACGTCGGAAAGGTTGATCCCAATCCGGGAGAGGGCGGCGGCTGCCTGGGTTGGCTGTAAAGATCCGGACGGACTCCGGGGGGGGGGGGGGGGGGGGGGGGGGGGGGGGATGCCAAGGATCCCTATGCATCCACGTCGGATCGTGTTGCATGTCGTGCATGGACCATCCCCTATCATGGAGAACCAAAATGGGGTTGGCTCGATCGGGCGTGGGAGGGCGTGGACGATCATATCCGAAAGGATGATCCGGATTGGTGGAGGTCGGCATCCATGGAGTCCGTGGGTGATATCCTTCGTGAGGATAGCGACGGAACGGGGGCCCCATAGTGCTGATAGAGAGGAAGGGTAACACCTACTGGGAGAGGAGGTAGCACCAGGCAGGCGGAGCGTGGAGGAGGGCGACGGTCAGGCAGCGGCCGGGACGATGGAAATGGAACCCTAACAGGGTTTTGGAAGAAACCTCTGGGAGGTTATAAAAAAATTCAATTTAGTTATTTTGAAGTACTATTACTCTATTAGTTCTACTCTCCATTTCAATTTATTCTGTAACTTGTATTTTATTCCATTTGATTTATAAATATTAAAACCGTTCAATTCAACTCCTGCTATGTACGCAACCATATGTTTACCAGTACCAATTTTATTCAATTTGATTTTTAAATATTAAAACCGTTCAATTCAACTCCTGCTATGAAAGCAACCATATGTTTACTAGTACCCGATTTTTACCGTTGTTCAGGGAGAACATAATTGCCATTGAATTACTAATATTGTAAGAACTTTTGGTTTCTCGTGGCACATGCTGCTGCTCTGTTTGAATTATTTTACAAACTCCAGAAATATTGCAAATCGTGGAACACACAAAGACAAGACTAATCCAACAGCTTTGTTTTCTTCTGATGGAATCTCAAAACTCTTAGACAGAACAATCCCATGTATTACTTCTATTGGATTTGAGCATCTAATTGAAATTTTATTGATACGGAAAGAAGAAGACAGTAAACACCGTATATATATGTAAAAATAATTAAATAAGATGAAATACAGTCTGAATGACGGGCGAGAAACTTATCTCATATCTAAGTACCCAGTGTGATCCAAGGAAATACTAGGAGGCGGTTTCCTATTCTGATTGTGTGAAGTACGATGAATCCTTTTCCGTCTTGATTTAATCGATATTGTTGTGTCGTAGCAATCGACCAAAGAGCATGTCAGGGAAAGGAGGAAACTAGGAATCCAGACACAGCTGACTCAACGAGGTTGGGGTGTGCCTTCTCAAAAACACCCCGAGTTGCCATGGGTTACTCATGGCAACTCACGAGACTGCTCATCGTGACTCGCTTATGTCCCATCGGGACAAACCCCCTTAGCATACCTCACATCCGCCTAACAGGGTAAAAAACCCGGACTTAATCCGCCAGCCATGGCTTGTGGCATTAGGGCCTATGCCTTCAAATCGGGAGCCTCTTGGCCACGGTGGGCATGCCGTCCTCAACGGAGGTAGAGCCGTGGCTGACAGTGGCAATCCTTTTGGCAGTTGCAATTCTGGACGAGGGGCGTGAGGATCCGACTAAGATTGTAAAAAACGTTGGGCACTAATCGGGTGGTGAAGATCCCTAAACGTTAGGCGGGAGCTAATTAGAGCCAAGGTGGATTTTATTTATTTATTTATTATTTTTAATAATATAAAATACATATATATATTTTTTGAATAAAGTTGTATTTATTTCAATCAATTTAAATCGCTGTTCAATGCAACTAACAGGAAAAAAAATACATATATATTTAAAAAAATATAAATAGTATTATTTTTCACCCGCAATGAACTTTCAAGTCGCCGCAGTGATTTCTTACCATTCCAGTCCCAACCCCATTAGAACTTAAGATTAAAATCATATAATCCAATCCCAAGCTATTAAATTAAAACCCTAAAACATTAACTACCGCCAACACCATGCACGTGTTCGTTACTCTTACACATCTTTCATTTTCCAGAATACATATCCTCTGAGGAGCACTCATCTTCAACAGGCAAACAACAGATTTTCTCGATTCTTCCTCTTGAACGACCTGAGTTGGCTCCTCTTCCTCGGGTCTGTTACTTTTGTGGGTCATATATGAGTTTTGACCGGTTCTCGTCTTCCCACCTTCAGTGAGATTTGAGTTCCCTATGCCGCACCTCTCCCCGATTTATATCGCCTCACGCTGCTTGGGTCCGCCTCATGCCGCTCGGGTCCACCTTGTATCGCCGAGGTCCGCTTAGTTAGAGTCTAGTCGGATGACCAACTAGGTCCGCCCGACTGGTACTAGTCGAGGCCGATATGCCCGATTTTCGCTCCTAGGCGTCCGCCTAGCACGAATTTTACAACCATTGATCCAACGTAGGGGAGACGGATGTAGGTGTTTCTACTAGTGTCGGTACGGGCTAAGGGGCTTCCTCAGCAGATGCTCCTAGAAGGTGACCAGGAAGGACGACCAACGACACCCGAGCGACGGATCCATAATCGGGGATTGCACCTGAACGACAGACCCATGGTCCCCCTTGTAGTGTTCTGATCGTGGAAGAGCGATGAGTAGCGTAGAAAGGGGAAACTGACATCGGTGGTGATGGTGATGGCAACATGAGGACTGAGTTGTAGTTGAGATTAAGTGACGGAGGGATAAAATGGACGGGAGGTGGAGAAAAAGCAAAAGACCTAAAGACAAAAATCCCTTTCATCTTCTTAACTCTCAAGAGAGGAGGAGTATGGTTATGGTGACTACGATAAAAATGGAGAGAAAAATAAAGAAGAGAAGAAGCAAATCTTAAAGGTTGCGGGAGCTTACGAGAGAGCATTATAGATGATTTGGGTATCTTTCTCAAATCAATTATAGTATTATCTATGATTTAGTAATTTATAATTTTCTAGTTTCGAACTTGAAGTATTTCCCTTCTGGTCGATCTCATTGTCTCAAGGACTCATTATCCATATCCCGAGTTCTGGATTACAACACAAACTTACAAGATATCACATAGATTTATAAGATTTGAGTACATCAAAAGTAGGAATAGAAACTGGTATCCTAAGACAGCACACAGTATTTCAGATACAACTTCTTATTTATTCTAACAAAACGGAGGTAATCAGAGCACCTGCAGTCGACGACGAATCAAAGGTTGAAACACATTGACAGATTGAAAACCCTACTTGAAACAACGAAAACGTCAGTGTTAAAGCGGTCGAAACGCGTTAACAAAAACACGCAGAGGTAAGTTAAGCGTCGCTTATTTTAGCCAACGGATATGACCGTTGGTAGAGGCAGTCAACATTGATTGTCTTGGGCGCAACGCCGACCATTAGCAACGAATTCGGTGGCGATACATGGTAGAGCCAGCTAGACCAAATTCTTTTTCCTATTTAAACAACACAAGTCTTCTTCATTTTCACACAACCTCATTCTACTACTCTCAAATTCTTTTTCGTTCGGCATTATGTCTTTCAAACTTTTCTAGTTTGATGTACAAAGATTACGTTCCGACAACCCAATAGTTCGTTCCACCAACCCAAGAGAGTTAGCTCGATAATGAGGTTGTGGAGATGTTTTCAAGTCTCGATACTGTCCTAAATTCGCAACCAACTCCAAACCAATCGAGCCAGATGAAGCCTAGAAGGACATGTACGAAATGGAGCATCGATGAGAATATACGTCTTATACGAGCACGGATGGAAGATTCTTACATCAGTATAAGGTAATAGTAAGAGGAAGGACGGTTACTGGAAGGAGATCAGGAGGGAGGTTGTTGCCTTACGGGGACCAACCGATCCGTTGCAGATCGGTAAGAATTGCAAAGACCAATGGGGGAACGTTAACCCATGAGTGACGAAGTTCTAAGGGCACTACAAACGCATCGTGAAAGATCACCGAAGCGCCCGATCCAATGACCAAATTATGCAGTTGGTAAAGGCAATATACAAAGATAAAGAAGGGCACAACTTCATCTGAAAGCTACCCACGAGTGACGAAGTTTCAAGGGTACTACGAACGCATCGCGAAAGATCACTGAAGCGGTCGATCCGATGACCAAATTATGCAGTTGACAGTAACAATATATAAGGATGAAGAAGGGAACGACTTCGTTTGGAAGCATTGGTGGGGACTTGTCAAAAATCAACCCAAATGGACGACTCGACACTTTGGATTCCTTGAAGTAGTGGAGCCTGAACCCGTCAAACCAACGTTGCCTCTACATGTTTCAAGCGAATCGAGCAAGCAAATTTGGGAGGATACACATGGGACACAGAGCGAGAGTGGGCGCACCACGGGAACGAGCTTGGCTTCAGATACCTGGCATAATGGTCATAAGTCTGCCAAAGATGGAAGGCTGAAAGGCAAAGGTAAATTGTCGTTGGCCACTGAGGGAAAGCAGGTTGCAACAATTCTGAAGGAGTCACAACAAGCTATCTACATTGTGATCGAATTAAACCGCATGCTTCTTGCCGACATCCAGTCATACTTTGACCTATATAGAGAGGAGAGGGCCAAGGGCACTTCGATCATGTTCCTTGAGGAGCTTGCTCACCATTGGGATCTCTCTGCAAGTTTGTCACATAGGCTTGGTGTAATAACCACTCCCGGTCAACGTCAGTCAAACCTGCGAAAAACAGGAAAATTTAAAACATTTTAAGGCAGACACTTAAGTGAACCCAAATATGACCCCGAGGGTCATACCGGACATAAGTTGACCCCGATATCGACCCAAGTGAGTTCCGGGGGACTCAGGGCAACTTTCTGATTGTTTTGGGAAATGTTGACTTTTCGCTGGAAAAGTCAACCGAGCGACGTTTTGGTCCATTCGAGGACCGTTTTGGATCCAAAAAGCTTAGCCGTCGTCGCAGCGGTCTTAGTTGAGCCGTTTCCTTGTAGACCGTCAAGTTTCGTAATTTCTTGGAAAAAGTACCCGTTCGGGGCCCGAAACGTCCGATTTTCGCGAATCTGATTGGAAAATATCTAGTAGATATTTTCCAAAAGGTGTGGGACCCACCTTGCCACTTGTCCAACAAGTGGTGGTGTTAGTTTTGCGGGGAAAATAAAGATGAGGCTACATGGGGGTTTCGGCCACACTTAATTCAAAGGAAAGAAAAAAGAGAAAAAAGAATAAAAAAGAAGAGAGAGTTTAGAGAGAGAAGGAGAAGAGATAAAAGGGAGAAAAGAGAGAGAAGCTAGGGTTTGGGCCACTATTCACGTCATCTCCACCCTTGGATCGTCTCAAAGTGAAGAGATTCAAGCTCACCTCGTCTTCCTCTACGGTAATCACCAAACCGATCTTCGATTTGTCAATTTCTAAATTAGGTTTTGGTTTAAAACTATTAGTTTAGGGTTTTATTGAGGTTGAGGGAGTGTTGGAGACGTTTGGAGGTGAAGGAGGACGTTTTCCGGTGACCGGGAGCTCGTGGGGAGCTCCAACCACCATAGGGGGTGGCCGGCCGGAGCTAGGGCCTGCCACCTCCATGGTGGGCCGGGCCCACTTGAACCCTAGGACCCACGGCCAAGTTGGTCCAGGTGGGGCCCACGTGCTCGGGTGATCGGGTTTTGTGTTCGGGTGGTTTATAACATTCCCCGGACCATTTGTCCACAACCGAATCGAAATTTGGAATTTAATTGCGAAAGTTGTAATTATCGGGTTTAGAAAATTTAAACGTTAATTAATTGACTCGGAAGTCAGAATTCGATTTCGTCGAGTGCCTAGGAACCCTTGAATTATTCTAAGACCGTAGAAACGAAAACGGGAATTTTCGGAGCCCCGGAAGGGCGTTTCCAAAACCCGGGCAGATTCGCCACGTCGGGCGAATCGGGCCTTTCCAGGTCCAATATCGACAATGTCGAATAATTGGGGAGTTTGGGAGTGATCGACATTGTCGAGGTTACTTTTGGGCGTCAGGTTTATTAAAATTCAGCATTATGCCTGCAAGCTTAAAAGCGTTTAAAATTGTGTTCTTTTCGATCGTGCTGCAGACCGAGGGAAAGGAAAGCTAGGCGAGTGACTGAGATCACGCGCGGAGCTTGTTGGTTAACTTTTGGAGAACATATACGAGGTAGGGAAAAGTAGCCGGATCTCGGTCCTGACTAGGGAAAGTTAACAGTAGAATTGCATGTGACACCAGGGTGTCTTGGGTTAAGTAGGTTTATCGAATATTAGAAAGGCATGATACGGGAACGTAGCGAATATTAGAAAAGCATGTGACACTTAGTAGTGTCGTAGGAGCAGTGAACTTATCGACATTAGGAATACTGGAGGCATATGACCATGCCCGGAGGTTGATTGTGAAACTGTTGATATTAGAAGTGCTGGAGGCATTATTATGCCCGGAGGTTGATTGTACTTTATTGTTGTGTCTTGGGTGGCCATGAGTGCACGTTGTGTTGTTGAACCCGTGTTACTTTATTGTTTGTGTCGTGGGCGACCATGAGTGCCCGTTGGGTTGTTGAACCCGTGTTACTTTATTGTTTCTTGGGTGGCCATGAGTGCCCGTTGGGTTGTTGAACCCGTGTTACTTTATTGTTTGTGTCGTGGGTGGCCATGAGTGCCCGTTGGGTTGTTGAACCCGTGCTACTTTAGTGTTGGTGTCTTGGGAGGCCATGAGTGCCCGTTGGGTTGTTGAACCCGTGTTACTTTATTGTTGGTGTCTTGGGTGGCCGTGAGTGTCGTTGGGTTGTTGAACCCGTGTTACTTTATTGTTGGTGTCTTGGGTGGCTGTGAGTGCCGTTGGGTTGTTGAACCCGTGTTTTACTGTTGGTGTCTTGGGTGGCCATGACTGCCCGTGGGGTTGTTGAGCCCGTGAGTTACTGTTTGGTGTATCTTGGGAGGCCGTGAGTGCCCGTGGGGTTGTTGAGCCCGTGAGTTACTGTTTGGTGTATCTTGGGAGGTCGTGAGTGCCCGTGGGGTTGTTGAGCCCGTGAGTTACTGTTGGTGTGTCTTGGGAGGTCGTGAGTGCCCGTGAGGTTGTTGAGCCCGTGAGTTACTATTGGTGTGTCTTGGGAGGCCGTGAGTGCCCGTGGGGTGTTGAGTCCGTGTTTTACTGTTGATGTCTTGTGTGGCCATGAGTGCCTGTAGAGTGTTGAACCTGTGTTGTTGTTGTTTGTTGAACTTGCTTGTGATTGTGATTGTGATTACCTGAGTGAGAGAGGTTACTGAGACAGGTCGACCGCCTGGCCTGAGTGGTTCGGCAAAGCGCATGAGTGAGAGAGGTTACTGAGACAGGTCGACCGCCTGGCCTGAGTGGTTCGGCAAAGCGCGTGAGTGAGAGAGGTTGCTGAGACAGGTCGACCGCCTGGCCTGAGTGGTTCGGCAAAGCGCGTGAGTGAGGGAGGTTACTGAGCAACTGGCGTACGATCCTTTGTGATCTTGTTTGGTGTGCGATCCTTCGTGATCTTGGGTGTTGCGTGGTTGTCTGTCGTGTCTTTGGAGGAGGTCGTCAATCGTTGTGTCAGGTCTACTTTACGTGTCAGAGTGTTGAGTCGGTCGAGGAAGGTAACAGTGGGTGTGTGCCAGTCGGAGTACTTGGGTTGGGGATAGTGTTCCCCGGTGTTGAGTTTGTTGTTGGTGTTATCGGCATTGTCTGCTAATTATGCCGTAGTCAGTTTGTTATATGTGGTGGTGAGCGAACGCTCCCCACCAGTTGCTTTTCCTACAGGTACCGATCACGGGATGGACTAGGTGAGCTCTCGAAGCTTGAGGAGATAGGAGCGGAGTCCGGGTTTTATCTTTTGAGTCTAGTGACAGATACCTTGTACTTTGTCCAATTGTTGGGACGTTTTTGAGTTGTAAATATCATTTTGATTAACTAAATGGTGATTTTAAAGTGTTTATTCAAAACAGGTTTCAATTGTTTTATTATTTTAAACGTTCGTGTCCCGAGTTCGGTTTTACTGAAATTGGGGCGTGACACTTGGAATGTGACTTTTATTGTTTCTCTCGCCATTTGTGTCGTTGTTTTTCAATTCCTAGTTCATCTCTTTATTTTCATTTACTAGTTTTAATTTCTGTTGTTTCTTTCCCGCAAATTAATGGAACTTTGTCTTTCAATTTATGATTTTTCCGTTACATTTTCGTTCAATTTTTATTGTGTTACCCTAGAATGTGAATGACATTTCGACAACATTTCATTCCAATTTCGCATGCATTCTATTCTCATTGGTTTGCGTGAAAGAATTACCCAACACATTCAAAAAGACAAAAATACACTTTGTCGGGCCGACGGTTCAATGACTTTTTCCCCACTTCCCAACCTATACATGCATCCCCTTCCTTCATATTTCATCCCATCTTCCGTCACCACCTCCTCTCTTCCCCATTCCTCTATTAGTTCGCCATCCAGGCTTCAACCGAACCGCTAATGCACGTCGGGTGTCGAAACTACCCATGCCCCCCACAAGAAGAAACGACGTCGTGCCTTGTATTGCTTGAACATGCAAGACCAGGGCCCAACATCCATTACTGGTCGAAGATATACAACCACTTCGTCGTCGAAGGACCAGAGGTCAGACCACTATGAATAGGTTGAAAGCGTAAAAATTCCATGTCCCTTTCTGCAAACTATACTTCACGGTGACCCCGATCATACCGATTTTACATAGCTTGTTGGGCTTGGAGAAGGTGCCCGCAGAGCTCGATAAAGCGTTCATCCATTGCCTTCAACTCCTTTTCCATTGTATCAACCCGAGCCATGTTTGGATGGTAATCTAGCATTCTAGAAGATTGTCTTTCATATACCACCTCGAATGGGGTAGCTTTCAAAGACGTGTGGTAGCTTGGGTTGTAGCAGTATTCTTCCCATAAAAGCCTAAGTACCCTTTTTTTTAGGATAATCTCACGAAAAACATCTCATATATTGTTAGATGGTGCGGTTGACATCTAGTTTGATTGTCATTTGTGGGTGTGTGTAATTTTGAATCATATAAAGAAACAACTCTTCCTAAAATAAGCTCGTAAAAAGTGGCATCCCGATCATTGACGATGGGCTCAAACAGACCATACAAACCTGACAATTTCATCAAAAAAACGCTTACGGTAGACACCGCTGAGTAAACATGAGAAAATGCAATAAAATGGACATATTTAGACAAACGGTCCACAACGACAAAGATTAGCGTTTTGCCCAGAGAGTTTGACAATGCATCAATAAAATCTATTGACACGTCCACTTAAACCTGTAATGAGACCGAAAGTTGTTGCAATATCCCCTTTGACTATAAATGCTCCAGTTTATAGGTTGGGATATAAGAACATACCATTTGTTTCATACCAATCCAATAATGATTTTTTAATATCTTTTATGATGACAATCATGCATAGTTGCAATAATGATTAGAACCAAGGGAGAATCCTTGAGTAGATATGCCCTTCCTCTATATAAATAAATTCACTTCAAATATCTTAATTTGAACAAGGTAACATCTTTTACCTTCTTATGAATGATTAGAATCAAGGTTACTAGCAACATTTTTATCATGAGACGAGCACCAAGAACAAGGCCAAGAACTAGAGCATTACAAGAAGAATTCAACAAACAAGTGGAGAGCTTAATTATACTCATCGAACATGGGGATTGTTTACCATTTATTGAGTTTGCTCACAATCATGTCAAACATTCTGCTACTAAATTATGTCCTTTCAAAATTGTTTAAGGTTTTAACCCTACTACTCCATTAGATTTTGTATCTTTGCATCAATGTGTTATTTCTAGTGAAGGAGAGAGCAGAACAATACAAGCAATAAGTCAATAAGCATCGAAAAGATATCAACTTTGCACCAGGAGACTTGGTATGGGTACACATGAGAAAGGAAAGGTTCCAAAAACAGAGAAATTCCAAGCTTTCACCAAGAGAAGATGGACCATTCCAGGCGCTAGAGAAAATCAACAACAACGCTTATAAGCTTGAACTTTCAGGCGAGTTAAACATTTCTCCAACATTCAATATTATTGATTTGGCTCCCTATTATGCAGATGAATTAATTCTAGAGTCAAAACCTATTCAAGAGAGAGGGGATGATGAGGACATTGAGACTAGCCTATCCGGACCCGAGGAAGAGGCTATCAGCACCATCATTCCTATCATGAGACCCAAGGAAGAAGCTATCAGCAATATTCCTATCATGAGACTAGCATCAAGGAAAAGGTTAGGAACTAGAGCATTATGAGATGAATTCAACAAAAATGTTGAGAGATCAATTACACTCATCAAGCATGGGGAACTCTAAGAAGACGTGATCACCAAGGCAAATAAAAAAGAAATTCAAGATCAATTAAAGACTTCAACTTTTGCCTCTTCTTCAAGGAATTAATGAAGCCACCTTGTTCATCATTTCCAAAGACAATTCAACCACTTAACTCAAATGAGACAGTCAAGGTATGTATTTGAATTCAAATCATTACTTATCTATTTATTTGCTATTTTGTAGGAATTTCAACCTTAGGTTTGCCAAGAGTCATTTAGTTATTAATTAGAGTCTTTTGTCATTAATTTTCGACCCTAAAAGGTCACCAGCTGCTAGACTATTTATAAAGTCCCTTCTCAGCATGTATTAATCAAGTTTTTATAAAATAAAATGAGAGTTTTCTTGTATTGAAGAACCCCTTCAATTCAAGCTTTTTGTGCGAGAATCCTTGAATTTTGATTGTTCCGACTTATCACAGATCTTCCAACATCTGTGTGGCGTCATTCAACCCACCCATCCAGCTTCCTAGTTACTTAGATTCTTCAAAGAGTGTTGTACGACCAGTTGAAGCAATCTCCATCTTCGACTCCATCTTCATCCATTGGTTCCTTAGAGAGTGTTGTAAAACCAGCTAAAGTTCTCCATCCTATCATCACTATCCTATTTAACCTACCAGCAAGGTTCTCTATCATCCTACCACCACGTTCCCGTATCAGAACTCCTTGTAATTCCTCCATAAACTCGTCAATAACCGAGATCGAGAACTTATATTTCATAGTCTTCTCATTGAATGCTCGATGGTCTATACAAAACCTCCAAGTTTTATCGATTTTGTGAACGAGCAACACTACGGAAGAATAAACGGAACGACTAGGCTTATAATTCTCTGTCATAACATTTCCTTACATTGCCTCTTTATCTCATCGTTCTGTAAATAAGAGTACCTATACAGTTGGAAAACAACCAGACTCGTCTTGGGAAGGAGGTGAATTCGATGATCATGGCTACGAGTTAATTGTAAACCCTTTTGAATTTTAAATAACTCCTTAAAATCATGCGAGAACTTTTGTTTGTCCTCACAATTGTTTCCTGCCTCTTGGATCAAAGTCAGGCTCGGTTGCAATGTAGAGGGAGGCACCCTCTTCAATATTGTTCATACTCCTTTGCATTGAACTCCATTTGCAGTGCCTAAAAATTGCAAATAATATCTCCCAACATTCTGAACCAATAAACACTAACCACAAGTTGGTGACGTCCCAATTGCGTGATCTGGTTATGCCCCCCTGATAAACAGAATGGAGCTGATGTTACTTTTTTTGTCCACGACAGTTTGGGACTTCGACAACCTGTGGTGATCATGTATGTGTTCATTTAATTAAGAGAACACAAGATCTCGGTAGATTAAGTAATTAGGACTAAATGCTTGATGGGTTTGTTTCTCATTCCAGACTCTTAAATATGGTAAACTAAAAACTGAGGTGAAGAGAGAATCCTATTATTCAAGCCACTGTAAGTGCTAAACACTTCCCCTAATTTTAAGCCACTTCTTTGACTTTCTTCTTATTTTTGTACGTGAGAGCCTAAATCTGCTCATGGGCTCCGTAACATTGGAGTTGTCTTATAATAATATTAATCCAGGTCAGGCTAATAGCCAGACCAGTACTAGAAAAAGTTAGAATACAAGTTAAAATAAAATCTGAAACAAAATTAATTACTCAAGCATATTCTGATAAATAAAAAACAGTAGATTAAAATCAAAAGCTTATTTGAAAGTGTTTTCCAATCTATCTCGAAATTAAGTCCAATAGTTGTTCATATTGTTCCAATTAAATACAAGACATATTCGATGTATTTCGAGCTTCTAATTGTTCGTATATTTTGATTGAATTCTAAGTACACTTCGATTGCGTGACTCTATGTGTTTTGATTTTTCTTGTGGTATCTGAAACAACACGTTCAGTTTTTCATAATTTCTGAAATGCTTTCAGCCAACTCATCTTGTTCTTGTGACGAAGTACCTTACCCTTTCCTCTTATTCTCGCCTCGACCCTTTTGACCTTCAGGCAGGACTTAAATATAATGGAACACCGGCCGGTTGATACCTGCTCTGATGTTGTGTAGAAATTGGCCTCGTCCAACTGTGTTCCCTTACTTTAAGAATCTCATTCAGGGTACCGGTTCATTTAGTTGAACCTTTATGAGCCCCACCAATGTTTTCAAGCGAACTCATGCCAATACTCTTGTCCGTACATTTCCCCCACTTGAGTTATGATTTGGTTATCGAATCTTCCACTTCAATAGAAGTGTTGACACTTCACCCAACAACCATGGAACGTTGAAACCTTCCCGTTTGGTTCCTCCGTTGATCCTTGCAATTGTTTGTACTCCGAATGGGTTCGTCACTGGTTCTCGTTATTTCAACCTCTGTCGATTGAGTATCAAAAGGTCTCTCATTTTTGACATTCCAACGAGCCAAATCGACTAAGTTGCTAATCTATACAGAGAAGAGACGTTCTTCTTCAGCTATTATCCATTTAACCTGATTCTTTTTTGGTTTCGCGAAACTAGATGGTAGCGAAGGCCGTAAAGATTAGAATGACAAGGATGATACTCGAAAACATAAGGACAGTTGGAAGCCTCGTGAAGATAGAGGAGTTAGCAACTCTATCGGACTCACAATTATACGTAGAGATGGTCTATAACAATTTTCTCACTGAAACCAAGAATCTTGTCAGGTTTTATAACATCGAGTAAAGTGTGGATTCATCTAGAAGACGAGCGAAGAAATCGTCACCCATCACGAGAGTTTAAAAGAAATTTAAGTAGTAAGAGAGATGGTAAGGACAAGGTTCCAGAAGATGTAAAAATTAGGCGGATTTTAGAGTTTGTTTTTCTTAGAAACTACCCAGTGGTGTCCACCCATTCGTCTGGCAAACTAGCGCTTGACGATTCGTTCGGATAAACACCAAAGATTCTCCCAGACGATCAAAGTCAAAATATTCATATTATCGTTACATACGTTTAGAGGCCATGGCATAAATTTTTTAAAACTTCACTTACAAAATTGAATTTCCAGACCAATCTGAATGACAGAAACAAACCTCAGTAGTGTTAACACATATACTAGACGCTTATGAGAAACTAATCTCCCTTTCATAATCACAAACCAGTTGCTAAACATGTATGTGACCTTACATATCAAGTCATGCTATATCAAATCAATCAAATGTAGAGGCGATTCAAGGCATAAAATCATCGACGAGTTCATAATTTAGAATCTACCATCAAATCCAAATTAAATTTAGCATCTGAGGATTTCATGATCTTACCAGCAGATCCCGTGAGCAATGGTGGAGATTACTTGGAGGAGAAACTGATAGGACTTCTCTGTAACCTACAAATCAAAAGGTGGATCGGTAACACAGAGAACGGCGCCGTTTCGGCAGTGCGATTCGTGGTCCAACGGCAGCGTACAGAGAAAGCAAAGCATCGTCTTTTTTTTTTTTTTTTCAATTTAAAAAAAAATGAAAATATCCATTATCCATCGATCAAAAGGCGGGTCCACCCGGCTCGACCCGTTCTTATTTGTTGCCCAAATCTGTGTTCTCAATCATACGATCTTCGTTTCTTATATTTGTTTTGCCCATTTCCTCCTATCACACACTCTCTTTTTCGCAGCTCAATCATCTGATCCAACCTCCGACCGCTTCGATTTCTGTGTCCTTTCTCCGAGGTTGTTCCCTCAACAGGTTAAGCTTCATCACCATCATTTTTGGTTTCGGTTTTCTGTGTTGCTCAACAAAAAAATTTATGTTACCATGCAAGTTATTTCCATCTTCTGGGTGGGAAAAAAGGGTTAGGATCAATTTTTGCTTCTGGGATCATATTGTTAGGATTTTTTGGTGATAAAGATCGTTTTTTTATTTGGAGTTTGTATGGTGGTTTTGCTTTTAGGTTGTAAAATCAATATGAAAAAATGCTCTGCTGTAAAATTATGGATCCCTTTTGTTAAGTTTTATTGGTTAGAAGATTTTTGATATGATGTTTTGAATTGTGGTTTTGTTGTGTTTCTAGAGGTCTGATCTCTATGTGTGTGTCTGCTTGGTAAGTGGTTGTGCTAGGTTTATCAAATCCCCAGAATAGAAGATGGGTTTTTAGCTTATTTATGCAGGTCTTACTTGGTGAACCTTAATGGTTCAATCCCTATGATTGGAACTAAGTTATTTCACCTAGTTTGTTAAATAGAGATTAAAAAAGCTTAACCCTTGTGCTCGAGGGAGTGCTCTTGTTTGATATATATATGTTTTTATACAACTGCTTGGTTGAGAATGTGTGTTCTTGTCAAATGGGCAACGGAAAGTTTGTTCAGTGGATGATTGATTTGGTGATATTTCTAATTCTATGCACTTAAAACACAGATAATCATGAAAAACAGGCTGGATATTGTTTTTTTTTCTGCTGAAACATGTTGGTCGTAAATGTATTGATTTTCTCACTGAGTCTTGGTCCAAAAAGTTACTTATAACTGGTAATGTTGGTAAGCCGACAATTTGAGGAGCTATTATCTTGTGTGGCTCGGTAGACTGTAGAGAAGTCAATCACAGTTTAGGATAATGACAGATCATAAATAACTTCAATTATCAATATTGTTGGTTCATATCTTTTTGTAGGAAAAATGATTAAGCTATTCAAAGTGAAGGAAAAGCAGAGAGAAAATGCTGGAAACGCCAATGGAGGGGCACCCGTCAAGAAGCAGAGTGCTGGTGAATTGCGTCTTCATAAAGGTCTATTGTCTGAATCATACATTGGGTCTTAGGTTTTGTTGCATCTTCATTTGAAATTGCTTGGAAAGTTTTTAACTGGCCATGTTATGCCATTTTCTTTTGCAAGTTGCAACAACCTCTCAAATTTGGAGATACATTAGGGGGCTCTATTTCAAGTGTCGTCATAAATTTAGAAGATTGTTGTCTATACCTGGAAAGAGCAATTTATCCTTTCTCTTTCCATAGCGCATCTTATTTTTGTTTGAGTACTTACTATTCTCTAGTTTCCCATAAACAATCAGATCATCAGAATGCGAAACTTCTTGTTATCCTTAAATGCACAGATGTTATGAACTGTTCTTTCCTTCCTTTTATTTTATCCATCTTTTCTTGGCAATCGAAAGAGAAGCAAGCTGTTGATAGTATCAAACAGTTTTAGTAATGTTAGGAAGCAACGGTACAACTTGGAAGCAGCTGACATAAAAGGTGGTCTGATAGTTTAGAATAGAATCATTACTTGATTAACATTAAGTAAGTAATTCCATTATTAGCTGGGAGGTTGTTTCCTTGCTCAATCCCATTAGCTCAGTGTCACAAGGCAGCAACTTTACCTTTTGTGCCATACTGCCGTGCATGATAAAAAGTAGCATGTGTTAAGTACTGAAGTTTCTGTAGCTATCCAGTTGGGAAAATCATTAAGCTGCACCAAATATACCTTTTCTAATAAAGGATCTTATTTGTTGGTTTTACATATGGCATGTCATGTGGCAGATATAACTGAGCTGAACCTCCCTAAATCATGTACCATCACTTTCCCCAATGGCAAGGATGATCTTATGAACTTTGAGGTTTCAATTCGACCTGATGAAGGATATTATCTGTAAGAACTTTTGTAATGCTCCTTGATACCTTTTTTTTTGTTCCCTTCAAACTTGTATGACACGAGCTGGAACTATGTATCACTAACATGAGCATGGATTTGTTATTACAGAGGTGGCACTTTTCTGTTCTCCTTCCAAGTTTCCCCCATCTATCCACATGAAGCACCAAAAGTCAAGTGCAAGACTAAGGTTAGACAAATCATCCTATCAATGTTACATGATCATATTCTTGTGTGCTATAAAAATAAAAATAAAAAGAAAGGGATAACACCAAGAACTAACTATTAAAAGAATGTAACGCAAAAAAACTACCTATAGACTTGTTAGTCGATCGATTTGACATTGTAGACTTAAGGTAATTACGCAAACTAACATTTTTCGTTAGAAATGACAGAAAACGTTAGGAAAAACTCTAAGAACTAATTGTCATATGCCTATTGAACTCAAAAACTAACTGTAGACTTGTTCATTTTTTGAGTTTTTCCTAACGTTTTCTGTCATCTCTAACGGAAAATGTTAGTTTGCGTAATTACCTTAAGTCTATAGTGTCAAATTGATCGACTAACATGTGTATAGTTAGTTTTTGAGTTCAATAGTCAAATAACTGTTTGTTCTTGGAGTTTTTCCGAAAAGGAAAATATATTAGATTGGTTGTGGTTTAGTTCTTGACTTATTTGGTAAAAGTTGGTATGATGTGCATGAATACATCCAACTTGCAGGTCTACCATCCTAATATTGACTTGGAAGGAAATGTTTGCCTAAATATTTTACGTGAAGATTGGAAACCAGTGCTCAACATCAATACCATCATTTATGGATTGTACCACCTGTTTACGGTATTACTTGATCACTTCTTAAGTTTTCTGTTATTGATCTGCTACCTGATGGCCTATAGTATAATCTTGTACCCTCCATCTTGATCTCATATGCAGGAACCAAATCATGAAGATCCCCTCAATCATGATGCAGCAGCGGTGTTGAGGGATAATCCAAAGATGTTTGAATCTAATGTGAGAAGAGCTATGGCTGGTGGTTACGTGGGCCAGACCTTTTTCACTAGGTGTACATAGGGTTACGTTACATCTTGCACTTTCTGTTATCGCTGGATCAAAATGCGGTCGCTAATTTCTGATAACTAATGTGTGTATGTTCTGTTACTTGTATGACATCGCTTGTAATGTTGAGATCACCAAATCTATCTTGATTTAGAGGATAATGACCTTTTCTCTGGATTATCTTTTGGTTCATAAATCTGATTTTGGATTGGTTATTGTACTTGGAACTTCACGTTTGTGATTGATCCCTTCATTAGCCACAAACATAGTTCAGTGTCACAAAGCTTGAAACATACAGTGCTCTTTATATGGGTCACCAGGGACAGTTTCATGAAAAGGGCACACAATGTATAAGCGTTGTTCAATTTTGATAACCAAATCATTCTATTCTATTCTATTCATTCCTTGACGTTACAATTGCAGCATATTTGTATCGTTGAACTGTGAATTCACATTCAAATGTTAAATGAAAAGGTCCCCGTCTAACTCTGCTCAGACCGCGCCTAGGTCCCAAAATCTACAAAAAAAATCGTCAGATTTGTTGTCCCGCTCAACTAGTCGAAAAGTTCGGGTTCTATGAAGTTGGATTTTTGAATAAGAGACAAGGGTGAGAGAGGCAGAATATGTTTAGTGGTCTTGAAACTCTTGATAAAAATAACTATGTGCTTTTTTTAACTCACTACTCTAACTATTTTTTGTGGCACCTCATTACCCTAGAATGTCTTTTTTTTCACTTTCATACCCTAACAATTTTTTGTGGCACCTCACTATCCTAAAATGCATTTTTTTTGTGGCACCTCACTACCCTAAATGTATTTTTGTGACATTAAAAACTGATTTTTAAAAGGAATTTTGAAAACCAATGGCATGCTTTTGAAAATTTGATTGTTAGTGAGGGGTATTATGGACTTTTTAAGTGTTTTCATCCAAAAATAGATGGCAAATTGACGGCGGGTATGAAAGTGAAAAAATGCATTTTCAGGTAGTGAGGTGCCACAAAAAATAGTTAGCGTAGTGAGATAAAAAAAATTCACATAATTAGGGTAGCGAGATGAAAATAACCCTAAAAATAATGACACGTGTTTATCTTTGATAGGTTGTTTTATCTCTCATTTTTTATTACTTATTATTTTTTTTGATTAAGAATGATTATGAAAGAAAAACAAAATTGTACATTTATAAAAAAAATTATAATTACGAAAAAAAGGTGGATATTTTTTGCTATAATTTACATAAAAATAATAAATTTATTATTATAATCTAGATTTTAATTAAAACAAAGAGTAAAATCAAAATGGAGCATTATTTGGTTTAATAGGATATTTTATTTTTGTGTGTTTGATATTTGATATTTTTTTATATAGTACAAATATAATAATTATATTTTGATTTTTTTATTATATTTATTAATAATTAAAAATAATCATAAAATTAGATCCGTTTAGGCCGCAACTATTCCCCGCCTAATATTTAGGGGTCCTCACCGCCCGACTAACGCTCATCGTGTTTTATATCCTTGCTTTTGAGTACTACTTTTTTCTTAATATTGTCTATAAAGTAAATTCTAATCATGCTTTCATGTTGTTATGTTTATTACAATTGCAGAAGGGAAATTTGACACAATGTTTTATGGAAGTGGCATGTGTATGTTACATGTGGCCACCACAATTAATTTGTTACTACTACTTTTTTTTATCCGTAAAGCATATTGAAATTTTTATAAATCCTCTTTTGAGGTGAAAAAGGAATACAAGATTCAGCTACATACCTTCAAAAAAGAAACCCCAAGATGTTCAAAGTCTCCTTATAAAGGATTACAACAATACCACAACTAAGAACTAAACCACAAACACATAAAGAAACCATCACGGAAACTAAGGGAATTACATGGCTAAGGAAAGAGCGAAAAATGAAGGCCTAACTACCAGGTATTACAACCATGAAGAACAAAAAGAAGGTCTACAACTCAAATATTACCAACATGAAGCACAAATAAACCGGTTAGCAAGATCGACTTTCCAAAACTCAGCAATTGGGGATGCCGAGAGTAACAAACCTAAACTTAGAAGCCAGGCGATGCAAACGAGCACTGCTCAGTCTTCACAAGGAAGACCCAATCCGGGTCTACACCACGGATCGACTCGAAAGGAGTCGACTCTGCTAGCCCCAAAACCAACCACGGCAAATCAAAATGGAGAGGCTTAGTCGAGCTCGAAAACTCCCACCTTAGCACTGGAGCAAGATTTGAAACCTTTAAATTCCACTACTTCATCGTGCCTTACAAGCCTCACACTGCTCAATTAACTCAATTAACAAGTTAATCTGATGATGACCAACACACACCGACGATCCAACTGGAGAGTTAGGCGAATCCGACCCCACTTCTCCACCGATTAAGAAGGGGCCTCGAAGGACTCCTAAATGAGACAAGTAAAACAACAAGAAAGAATGAAAAAAGAAAAGACTATCTAGAAATCGATTGTGTGAAAACGCTCCTTACCCAGATTCATGCATACTAAGCGTTAAATTAAGAAGTTACGACTTTCCCTACCTCGCGGTCTTCCTCTTAACACTCTGATGTCACAATCGATAGTCACCACACCGTTCTTCACACGGGTACCGGCAAGGTCTTCGGTCTTCAAGATCTTCGTTCTTCAAGGTCTTGTGGTCTTTGAACACAAAACAACTCTAATTAGACTCTACTTATCAGTAACAAAAGTCCCCAAAACCCTTCCAAAAGTTCAGCTCCAAAACAAACTCAAAACGGTGGAAAAACCTTCAAAAACCCCCAAAAATGGTCAGTCACGGAGCCGTGACACCGACCCTCACGGAAGACGTCACGGAGCCGTGACGTGTGCCGTCACGGTCTCCCTCACGGAGCCGTGACGTCGCCCGTCACGGGATCCGTCACGGATCCGTGACGCTCCAGGGCAGTTCCACCCTTCTTGAACCTCCAGCTCCTTTTCTCCGAAAATCCACAACCAAACTCCATTTTTAACCATTTCCAGCTCCCAAAACAATCAAATACCTCCAAAACTCCTCTACCCATGGTACGAATCAACAAATAAACAAGTTTCCAAGGATTCTCCAAATCACAATCAAATCAAAAACTCCAAAAGTTCATCCAAAGTCACCCAACAACAACACCCTCAAATGGGTTCATCAAAACTTCAACAAGAGCACAATCCAAACCTCCTACTTCACTACTTCTTCTCCAAATAACCAAAACAAAGCCAGTTTATCAACTTCAAGCCAAAAACCCACAAAACCCAAGGAATGAGAGTAGATGAAATGGAGAGTTGTGAGCATCCATACCTCTAGGAGAAAGAGTTGATGAAGATGAAGGGATTTTGGAGAGGATTTGGGTAGAGTTTGATACAAAAGGTCTCTCTTTTCTCTTGCTTTCTCTTCAAGACACCATGGAGGCTCCAAGCTCTCCTCCTCTCTCAAATTTCGGCTGCCACTAGAGAAATAAGCTGAATTTGTGTCATCTAATGCCTTAAAAAAGACCTAGAGGTGAAAAAGACCAAAAACCCTTTAGTTCTTATCCCTTTTATGGACAACTAGTGAGGGTAGAGATGTCATTTGAGCCTCTTTCATCTCCTCCAAGCCATTAGTGACACTTGGCATTGTGGGGATCACTCTCATCCATTTAAAATCCAGCAGTCCAAAATTAAATGCATTTACTCGATAAAAAGCTCGGTTTTGACCAAATTTGACTTCCTTCGATATTATACTCAAATGAATGGAAACGACCCAATTAAGCCAACCGTGATGACGGCTAATCTTTTTGGGCCCCGGAAAAGCCCCGAGTGACCTCCTGAGTCCTCGGTTGACTTTTCCGGTAGAAAGTCAAACTTGTCTCAACAGTCACCGGTTCGACCGGGATCGACCGGGAGCGGTTCTTACAGGTGAGATCATATGTAACAGGTTGGGTGAGAAGGTGGAAATCGACGTAAATGCTGAGGGACGAGCAAGGGAGGATTACCTCCACGTCCGGGTGAGGTGGAGTATTGACCAACCACTCCGCAATACGTTGGAGCCTTGATTGGGGGAGAATGAGAAGCCAACGTATGTTCACCTCCAGTACGAACGTTTATCGGACTTTTGTTTTGGGTGTGGCAGACTTGATCACGTTGATAAGGACTGTGAGGATGGAGAAAAGGATGTGAACAAGGAAAAAGGACGGTTCGGGAATCACTTGAAAGCCGAGACGCCCAGGGAGAGGGGGCAGGAAACATACCAAAGGCCAGCGGAGTCATGCGAGAATCAGGGCCGGACTAATTCTCGTGGGAAGGAGATGTCGGGCGCAGGCATGGGTAGATTGGGCAGGGGTCCGACTGAGTCGTTGAATGAGTCTTGGATCAGGACGGGGAAAGGTGTAGAAGTGGTGGTGAATGGTCCAAAGCAAGGGGAATTAATGATCGTGGACAGTGAAGGTGGGGGAGATGGTGTTCGGGTGGAGGAAAGGCAAGCTGAAGTGGGCAAGGGGGTCCTGTTACAGGTCAAAGAGATGGGACATGACAGGTGGAGAAAGAAAAGGGGGACAAAGTGGTGAAACTTAAGAAGTGGAGAATGAAGGAGAAATTGACTGTGAACAGTGGGGTACAGGAACATCCTGTAACCATGGGTGAGGTGTTGGGTAAAAGGAAACAAAGTGACGACATGGACGTTGGGACGGTGTCGAAGATTGGGGAAGAGACCTCTGCTGCAGACATGGTTTCAATGCATGATTTGGCGAGGGTTGTTAAGAAACCCCGCCAGTCACAATGATCGTTATGGCATGGAACTGCCGAGGGCTTGGGATCCCTGGGAGACAACAGTTCTTAATTGGTTTGATAAACCGGAAGAAACCCAATGTAGTATTCTTGAGCGAGACTAAAAGCAAGAAGGAGGTTATACAAGGTATTAGTCGGTGTACATGGATGGTGGGCTGTTTTGTGGTGGAGGCAAGGGGGGCGAGTGGGGGCGTAGCAATGTTGTGGAGAGTCAAGGAGGACGGGAACATAAGGGGCCATGACCGGGGCTTCATTAATATGGATTATAAGATGGTTGAGGGTGACATAATCCGAATCACAGGGTTGTTTGGGGAGCCCAAAAGAGATAGACGTTACTTGACTTGGGAGCTTATCAGAAATCTGGCTCAGATTCAAGGGGCGTCATGGTTTATGATGAGGGATTTCAACAATGTCCTCAGTAGTGAGAACGTCCAAGGTGGAAATCACTACCCCATTGAGCTCATGACTGGCTTTAGAGAAGCGCTGGAGGATAGCCGTTTGCAGGACGTGGAGATTCAGGGCCACAGGTTCACTTGGGAGGTTGCCGGCACACAAGTGACGGGATGGAGTCTCAACTGGATAGGGTGGTCATCAATCGGGAGTGGATGTTGAATTTTCCGAACTCCGGTCTTCACCATGAGGGCCTTCCCCATCGGATCATGCACAAATTTTGTTCTATGGGGAAAAGGAGCGAGTCACCCGACTGGCAAGGAGTTTCAAGTTTGATCAGAGTTGGACGAGGGATGCAGGGTGTGGACAGGTCCTGCGGACAGTTTGGGAGGAGACCGGGCATGGAAACATTGTGGATAAGGGAAGGTTAGTAGCAGCTCGGTTAAAACGTTGGTCGATGCAAAAGTTTAATCGCATTGATGAGCAGATCAGACGGTGTCAATAGGAGATGGATAGGCTGGTGGGGCCGTGGGAGCAAGGCCATGGGAGGAGAATTCAGCTCCTTCGGGGGAAGTTGTCAGAGTTGTTGCGAATCAAGAACATACGGTGGAGACAACGAGCAAAGCAATTCTGGTTAAAGGAGTGGGACTTGAACACGAGGTTCTTTCAGGCGAAGACGAGAACTAGAAGAAGACGTAATTGCATAAAGAGCCTGAGGGACGGGGAAGGGTACTCAGAGGATGGGGGAGCGGACTGGAACAGTTAATGTCTAAGGTAGGTGAGGACATTTATGACCTAATACCCCAGACGGTAACGGAGGAGCAGAATGCGGGGTTGCTCAGACCAGTGTCAAGTGAGGAGGTGAAACAGGCAATTTTCAGTATGGAGGCTCTAAAAGCACCAGGTCCGGATGGCTTCAATCCGGGATTTTATCAGCACTACTGGAATATTGTGGGAAGTGAGATAGTAGAGATGGTACGAGGCATGTTTCAGACGGGCGTTCTCCCTGGTGGCCTGAACGAGACAAACATTGTCCTCATACCAAA